>JAJPUD010034625.1:0-10017 GCA_023553655.1 Myrmecobius fasciatus
AACAACATTGTAAAAATAAATTTTGAAAGATATAAGAACTCTGATAATGACTACTCATAATTCCAAACATGCTGTCCATTTCAGAGAACTGTTGCATTTGGGGTAAAGAAAATAATATAAATACTTCTTTATACCAATACCTATTTATATTTTTGAAGGAATTTCTTTATTTCTTTTTCAATTAGGTAAGTATGTTAAAGAGACAAATTTGATTTCTATTAAAAATGGAGGCTAATTTCTTTTTTCAGGTTACTTAACTTGATAATTGTGATTTAGTTTGCCTTATGGTGTGGAGGGTTTATTAGGAACTTGCCATGCCTTAATGGCATCTTTCTCCTTAATGGGTCTTAGTTCCTTTGTTTATTGCTAAAACCCTCTTTCTTTGTTAAACTCCCAGATAAATTTAGCCTGCTATTAGCAGCATTATAAAATCTTTGTCTCTTGATTTGGAGAAGATCTAATCCTCAAGTTATTTTGAGACAATCTGTGACACTGATCTGAGACCCCAATATACTTTTTGAGGTAAAAATCCCCCTTTCTCCAACATTTGGTAACAAAGCTTATTATTTTGGTGACCTGTACAGGGAGAGTCTGGGTCTTACTTTTTTTCCCCTCCTTTTCAAAGTAAGCCCTATTTTTCTTTGTTATTTTCCTATAGCTGAGAACCCCAAAACAACTAGAAAGGCTTATTGGATGATCATGAGCTTCTGTGCACTCTTCCTTTCGGAAAGGATGATTGGTCTGAACACTTTTGTAGTTTTGGCATACTTTTCTTTGGGAACAAGATACTTTTCATCTCTACAGATATTTCTGAGGGAAATGAATATGAACTTAAAAATTTTTCTGTAGCATGTGGCAAAGATGGGAGTCCATTTCTGTTTTTTAAATTTTTTTTGATTAAAGCCTTTTATTTTCAAAACATAAGCAAAGATAATTATCAGTATTCACCTTTGCAAAAACTTGTGCTCCAATTTTTTTCCCTTTCCTTCTCTCTACCCCTTCCCCTAAACAGCAAATAATCCAATATATAATAAACATGTGCAAATTCCACAATTATCATGATGCACAAGAAAAATCAGCTCAAAAAGGGAAAAAATGAGAAAAAAAATGCAAGCAAACAATAATAAAAAGGTGGAAATGCTATGTTGTGATCCAATCCACATTCAGTTCCCACAGGTCTCTCTCTGGGTGCAGATGGTTCTCTTCATCACAAGACCATTGGAACTGGCCTGAATCATCTTATTGTTGAAGAGAGCCAAGCCCATCAGAGCTGATCATTGTATAATCTTGTTGTTGCTATGTACAATGTTCTCTTAGTTCTACTCACTTCACTCAGCATCATGTAAGTCTCTCCAGGCCTCTCTGAAATCATCCTGCTGATCGTTTCTTATAGAACAATAATATTTCATAGCACTCATATACCATAACTTATTTAGCCACTCTCCAATTGATGGGCATCCACTCAGTTTCCAGTTTCTTGCCACTACACAAAGGGCTGCCACAAACATTTTTGCACAGATAGGTCCTTTTCTCTTTTTTATGATCTCTTTGAAATACAGATACTATAGAGACACTGCTGGATCAAAGGGTATACAGAGTTTGAAACCCCTTTGGTCATAGTTCCAAATTGCTCTCTAGAATCATTAGATCAGTTCACAAGTCCACCAACAATGTATAAGTGTCCCAGTTTTCCCACATCCCCTTCAACATTCATCATTATCTTTCTCTGTCATCTTAGCACCTCTGAGAGGTGTGTTGTGGTACCTCAAATTTGAATTTCTCTGATCAATGGTGATAGATCACTTTTTCATATGACTTTAAATGGTTTCATTTTTGTCATCTGTCTGTTCATTGTCTTTTCATATCCTTTGACTATTTATCAATTGGAGAATGGCTTGAATTCTTATAAATTTGAGTCAGTTCTCTATATATTTTAGAAATGAGGCCTTTATCAAAACCCTTAGATATAAAATTTTTTTTCCTAGTTTGCTTCCTTTCTAACCTTGTTTGCATTCGTTTTTCTGTTTAAAAATTTTTTAAATTAATATAATCAATGTTATTATTTTTGCATTCCAAAACATACTCTAGGTTTTCTTTGGCCATAGATCTGAGTGGTAGACTATCCTTCATTAATTATATTATCACTCTTCATGTATAAATCATGAACCCATTTTGACCTTATCTTGGTATAAGGTGTTAGTTGTGGGCCAATGCCTAGTTTCTGCCATACTAATTTCCAATTTTCCCAGCAATTTTTGCCAAATAGTGAATTCTTTTCTCAGAAACTGAGGTCTTTGGGTTTATTAAACACTAGATTATGATAGTCACTGACTATTGTGTCTTGTGAAGTTAACATATTACACTGATTAACTGTTCTATTTCTTAGCCAGTACCATATGGTTTTGATGACCGCTGCTGTATAATATAGTTTTAGATCTGGTACAGCTAGGCTACCTTCATTTTCATTTTTTTCATTAATTCCTCTGAAATTCTTGAACTTTTGTTTTTCCAGATGAACTTTATTATTATTTTTTTCTAGCTCTATTAAATAATTTATTGGGAGTTTGATTGGATGGCACTGAATAAGTAGATTAATTTAGGTAGTATTGTCATCTTTATTATATTAGATCAGCCTACCCATCAGCACTTGATATTTTTCCAGTTGATTACATCTGACTTTATTTGTGTGGAAAGTATTTTGTAATTGTGTTCATATAGTTAATGACTGTGCCTTGGCAGGTATATGGGACTCCATTTCTATCTTGTCCCTAAAAACTCTCTTAAAAACAGAGACAGATTGAACCTCTGTCTTTTTGTTTACAGAGTATCCATATCCTGCCAGCTAGATTAGCATTATTAACTTTCCCTTTAGGGAAAAAAAAGGAAAGAAAATTCTTCTGTGGTCCTAACCCTGGCTAAATTGGGGCAATAGAAATAAAGCTAGATAATTATAGTTGCAGAGCCACTAAAAAAATTTAGCAGAATCTGGAGGTTTTGAAATTAAATATTAAGGTGATTGGCAATTAGACACTTTAAGATTGCATGAAAGAACTCTTGAGATGAGGTAATTGCAGGAATTCATCTACATCTTAGTTCTAGAGTACTATTCCCTCTGTTAGCCAATCTTCCTTGGGGAGGTCTGCAGGATACATCACCCCTCACTCAAGTAATACATCTTAGTAAGTTCTGGGGTACCATTCCCTCTGTTAGTCCTTCTTGAGAAGGCTGCAGGATACATCACCCCTTACCCAAAGTGTCCAAATAAATGTCCTTACTTTATTTGGAGATGTTCAAGCCTGAATTCTTTCAGCCCATGCTGAAGTACTGCCAATATTTTTGGTGGCCCTTTCCAACTCAGGGTAATCTCACTCTCTTACTGCTGGCCCCTCCAGTAGCCAGATTGATAGACTGGGGGAAAACTTGGGACCCTTGAGCCTCTTGGTTTTTGGCCCCATCACTGCAACCAATAAGTTCATTTCCTGAATGGGGGACTCCTTGTGCCCCCTCTCCTCCCTACAGGGCTCCATGTGTAAGATAGATGCAGCTTAAGGGAGACACAGGTACCAGACGCCCCAGTCTTTAGCCATTGCCTGACAGAATCTGGGTGTCCCTTCCACTGACTAGCACAGCAGTGTAAGGTGGAGAAGCCAGCCAGCCTGCCTTTGGTAAGCTCCCCTTCAATCTTTCAGTTGGAAAAAATGTATTAAATAGTCAGTCACACCTTTTGTAATCCATTACCAGGGTTTTGGGAATAGCTAGACCTCCACTCTTGTGTTCCAAAATGTATTAGCTTCTGCTGTTCTGTAAAGGGATATTACTAGAGCCCACTTCTCAGAATTGTTCTGGAGGATCATGTGACTATAAAATACCTTGCATAAGACAAATTCTATAACTATTTTGTTGATAAAATTACTTCATACTTAATAGCTTTATATGGCTTTGTGAATAACATATAATCCAAATATTGAGATGAATTTCTGTTTAAGGTAATTTGAAAGTGCATTCAACTAAATTAATGTCATCTGATTGGTAAGACCTCCCAATTGTAATTGAATTTGGGAAGTTGGATATTTTATCTTTGCTTGTAAGTTTATAGGGAATTATAGCTAAGGCAACTTGGCAAAAATCTAAAATTGGTGATTGCTGTTCTTTCAGAACAATTTGCCTTAGTGTAACATGAGTATATCTATTCCCCCTAGTCCCTTCCACCCCGCCTCACCCTGTCAGAGATGTGTCCAGGAAGACATCCCACAGCAGCCTTAAGGCAGGAGAAGCGGGTTCAGCCCCTTCTCTGGGGCATTTGTTGAACCTTAATTTATAAACTTGTCAGATTTCTTTAAACCGTCTTGTGAGCAATGTGGGAATAAGATAGTTTAGATTGTGGAGCTTCTAAACAAGGAACTTGGCTTGCTGAGGATTTGTAAGTCTGTTTATTACACAGAAATGATTTCTAATGATTGATCTTTACCCTGGGATGAATTTAAAATGCTAACTTAATTGTTAGTATCTTTGTGAGCCGAACCCACCTGAAACCTCTGATTGGTAAGACTTGCAATTTGAAGTAAAATCTCTTGCCTCTGATTGGTAAGACTTGCTATTTGAGGTAAAATCTCATGGGACTATACCTGATTGTTTTTGAGCAATGAATTCAAGTATGATTTTGTGATGAATCATTCAAGAGAAGTGCCACAAACTACTCAGAAGGTGATCATGAATATTTGCAGGTGGAGGTCTGTGTCTGGGCCAAAGCTGGGAAAACAATCTTTGGCTTACCTTAAGGTAGAATCCTTCTGGATCAGTTTTCAGGTTTCCAACCTGATTATTCCTGAGTCTGCCTATGAGGTAGAAATGTTATTCTATGATAGATTGTTACTCTTACTTGAAGACAAACAAAGTTAAGGATGCTTTAACCGGCCATAATCATCTACCTGCTTTTTCCTTTTATAGAAAATTTCTATAGTCAGAGCAAGTGGTCAGTAGAAAATGCACAATGCAAATATGCAAAATCTTGCTATTTTCAATTTGAAAATGTGCAGGCATTATACCTTGAACAACCAGGTAAATGAATATTTGATCTAGCCTATTACCAGATAAATCACTGTAGTTTGAAGTAAATTCAACCTTTAACTCATGTAAACTCCTTCAGCCTGTCATTCTCTCCACCTGAAGTCCAGCCCCCATTAAACACTTTGGCACATATATCTGGCCACCTGGACACCCCTTTACTGTTTATAATAGTGTCACCTACTGTCCCACATTAGATTTCTTTCATCGAGATCCAGCTGATTCACTTTCAACTGATTGTTAACACTGGATACCATCATATTTCTGATCCTGAGACTCAGTACCCAGTGAACTCTGCATGAGCTAGCTTCTGAGCCCTCAAGCTCATCACCCCTCTGATACATGATAGAATTATAAGTGGACCTTTTGCTTTTCATTAGACTTTTTCTTATATTTAATTGGACTTTTATTACAATCCCACTCCTGGTTGAATTCTTAGCCTAATTCTTTGCATGACAAAATCATTATCACTCCACAGCTACTGTATCCAATCAGAAAACCAAGTTATGATGTATATCCCTGAGATTCTATTTTCCCTATAAAAGAACCTACTGTTATCTCACTAACTTACTAACTCCTTTTAAGGATTAGTCCAATATCTAAATGTAATTTAGGCAGCATTTTAGTATGGAGAGGTCATTAGGAATTTGTTATACCTTAATGGCGTCTCTCCCCTTAATGGTGTCTTAGGCTCCTTTTTAATTGATAAAACCCTTTTTCTTTGCTATACTATCTATATGGATATAGCCTGCTTTTTGCAGCATGATAAAATCTTTGCCTCTTGAAAAAAAATAGAGAGGTAGGGGATACTGCAGATGAGAAATGTTAAATACACTTTCAAATGAGGTCACTGTATTATTAACTTAATTGTTTTACTTTATTATTTTATTTCTTCTCAGGAACTAGGAACAATTTTTAAATTTGTTTATATTTGTTTAAATTTGTAATATAAAATCTAAACATATCAATAGCAATAAAATGATATAGATAGAGAGTTGTGTTGTTTCAGTCCTCTAAACACAGCAGATGCCTTCAGAATGCTTATTGGATATTTATTTCAGATATTATTTTAATAATAATAGTAACGGAATTTACATTTATACCCACTATAGCTAAATTTATGCCACTACAAAGTACTTGACATATTGTACCTCATTTGTTCCATACAACTCTGGGAAATTATGTGTTATTATTGCCACCATTTTATAGATGCGGCAACTGAGGCTATTCACATTATATACATTTTCACTTGGCATGCACCATGGCTCATTAGACAGAATCTCCTATCAAATTTCCTATCAAAATACTCATTCCTAAACCAAATATTAAAATGTGGAGACAAATAAATATTTACACTGTGCTAAGACGATCAGATATGTAGGTTTCTAATAGTCTACTTGAAATGGTATAACATTTTCTAATGAAAGTTGGACTATAATTTAATGTTTTTACCTTCTTTGTTAGCTATTTTAGGTTACTTCAGCAGCTATTCATAATTTCAGGCTAATACTAATGAGACTAACTATATTAATGAAAATAACTACATTGATAAGTATTGTTAATGAATCAGGAATACACTTTAGTGAAGAGTAGATGGCAGTAGGAATCTGAGTTTCTGGGTTCTTTGAGCTGCCACTATCTAGCTATGGAAGTTCAGAAAAATCATTCAGTTTCTCTACATTTTGATTTCCTAAGCTATGAAGTGGGAGCATTATCATGGACTTATTTAACTCTAACATTTGATGAAATAGTAGCAGGTCATATGTATGTGGTTTTTCTTTACATAGAATGTCCTGAAAAATAACTCCATGAGGTAGTTATCAATTTTATCATTTGACATATAAGAGTACTAAGAAGTATCTTATTCAAAGTATAATAAATACTAACTATGAAAAGTTTTATTTCTTTTTTAACTTAATATTTTATTTTTTCCAATTACATGTAAAGATGGTTTTCAACGTTCATTTTTATAAGATTTTTATTTGAACATTTTTCTTCCTTTCTCTTTTGACCTCCCCAAGACAGTAAGCAATTTCATAAAGGTTTAACAGGTGCAATCCTTTTAAACATATTCCTATATTAGTCATGTTATGAAAGAAAACTCAGAACAAAAGGGAAGAACCACAGGAAAGAAAACAAACAAAAAGATAAAAATGATATGCTTTGATCTGCATTCAATCCCCATAGTTTTTTCCTTTGGATGTAGATGGCATTTTCCATCCAGAGTCTATTAAAATTGTCTCGGACCATTGTATTGCTGAGAAAAGCTAAGTCTATCAAGCTGATCATTTCACAGTCTTGCTTTTGTTGTATACATTGTTCTCCTGATTCTTCTCATTTTACTCAGCATCAGCTTATGCAGTTCTTTCCAGACTTTTGTGAAATCAACCTGCAAATCATTTCTTATGGAACAATAATATTCCATGACATACTTATCCAGCCATTCCCTAACTGATGGGCATCTATATACTCAGTTTCCATTTTTTTTGCCACCACACAAAGAGCTGATATAAACATTTTTGTAATAGGGCTGCTTTCCCCTCTTTTAATATTTCTTTGGGAGACAGCTCCAGTAATTCCACTGCTGGATCAAAGAGTATGCATAGTTTTAAAGCCCTTTGGGTATAGTTCTAAATTGGAAAAGTATTTGAATTCAGGTCTCTTAGTTCTAAGTCTAAAGTTCTCTTTAATGAAACACATTGCTCGTTAACCTACTCAGTAGAGAATTTCCTGAATAGAAGAAACCGAGAATATTGTGGATGCCAATAGTAAGAAAGTTTTCATATTTTTATAAACTTTGTAATATATTCTTCCATTTTGGATATCACTTCTTGCCACACCAGGCAAAGTTTGCTTTCTAAAGGGTATGATTTAAATAATCCATTTTAATCAGTACTTCTTTATTGTCCTTTAAGTAATTACTTGTCTAGTGAGTAACATTTTTCATATTGAATTGTCCCTACCAATTAAAATAAAAACACCTAACAAACTGCATGATTACTTTGAAATTTCTGTCACTATTATCTGAATAGTAATTTAAAAAATGGTAAAGAAAGGAAAATTACTTTTTATTTTTAAAATTTACATTTGTTGAGATTACACTTTTTAAATTAAAGCTTTTAATTTTCAAAACATATGCATATGTAATTTTCAACATTCACTCTTGCAAAACATTGTATTCCGAATTTTTTCTCCCTCCTTTCATCACCACATCCTCCCCTAGATGGCAAGAAAGCTGATATATGTTAAATACTGCAATTCTCCCATATATATTTCCAGAATTATCATACTACACACACACACACACACACACAATCAGATCAAACAAGGAAGAAATGAGAAAGAAAACAAATTGCAAGCAAACTACAACAAAAAAGTGAAAATATAATGTTGTAATCCACATTCAGTCCTCACAGTCTTATCTCTGGGTACAGATGGCTCTCTTCATCACAAGACTATTGGAAATGGCCTGAATCACATCATTTTTGAAAAGAGACATGTCCATCGGAATTGATCTTCATATAATATTGTTATTACTGTGTAAAATGCTTTCCTGGTTCTACTAACTTCACTCAGCATCAGTTCATGCAAGTCTCTCCAGAATTCTCTGAAATCATTTTTTTAATAGAACCATAAGAATTTTATAACATTCATATAACATAACTTATTCAATCATTCTTCAACTGATGGGCATCCAAATAGTTTCCAGTTCCTTGCTACTATAAAAAGGTCTGCTACAAACATTTTTGCACACATAGGTCCTTTTTCCTTTTTTATGATCTCTTTGGGATATAGACCCAATAGAGATACTGCTGGATCAAAGGATATCACAATTTGACAGTCCTTTGAGCATAGTTCCAAATTGCTCTCCAAAATTGTTGGCTCAATTCACAACTCCACCAACATTGTATTAGTGTCCAAGTTTTTCCACATCCACTCCAACATTTATCATTATCATTCCTGTCGTCTTAGCCAATCTAAGAGGTATAGTGGTATCTCAAAGTTGCCTTAATTTGGATTTCTCTGATTAATAGTGATTTTGAGCATTTTTTCATATGACTAAAATGGTTTTAATTTCTTCATCTGAAAATTGTTCATATCCTTTGACCTTTTATCAATTGAAGAATACAAGGACACTAAATGAATTGTTGGTGGAGTTGTGAAGGGGTGGAGAAGTGAAGTGAAGTGATTCTGGAGAGCAATTTGAAACCATACCCTTTGATCCAACAGTGTTCCTATTGGGCTTATATCCCAAAGAGATCTTAAAGGAAGGAAAAGGCCCCACATGTGCAAAAATGTTTGTGGCAGCCCTTTTTGTAGTGGCTAGAAACTGGAAACTGAATGGATGCCCATCAGTTGGAGAATGGCTGAACAAATTATGGTATAAGAATGTCATGGAATATTATTGTTCTATAAGAAATTACCAGCAGGATGATTTCAGAGAGGCCTTTAGAGACTTGCATGAACTGATGCTGAGTGAAATGAGCAGAACCAGGAGATCATTATACATGGCAACAAGAAGACTATATGATGATTAATTCTGATGGATGTGGCTCTTTTTTTTAATTTTTTTAAGCTTTTTATTTGTATAACATATGTATGGGTAGTTCCCCAACCTTGATCTTTACAAAGCTTTCCAATACAAATTTTACCCCCAGTCCCCTCCCCTCCCCTAGATGGCAGGAAGTCCACTACATGTTAATAATGTTGAAATGCTTGAGAAGTTATGCAAGAAAAATCCTATCTACAAGAAAAAAAAAGAATCAGAGAAAGGCAACACCATGCAAGCAAATGTCAATAGAGATCATGAAAATGTTACGTTGTGGTCCATATTTCATGTCTCTCTTTCTGGGTGTATATGATTTTCTTCAGTGAACAACTGAAACTGGTTTGAGACAATTCTTTATTGCAGAGAGCCATGTCCATCAGAATTGATCATCATGTAATACTGTT
>JAJPUD010034626.1:0-10736 GCA_023553655.1 Myrmecobius fasciatus
ATAGTAGGCTACTTTTTTATCACATAACTCATAATAGAAGCATATAATCCTTTCTTACTGACAACTAATATAAAAAAGCTGTAGACCAAAATAAAATTCAAGTATTTGCAATGCCTTTCCAAAAGGAATTAATTTCAGTTGGCCTTCCTTTTCCCATTATCAGCATGACTGATTCTGTGAGAAGGAATCTCTCCTGCCACCACCTCTTTGCCAGTCTCCATGTGGGTTGTACTGTTCATACCAAACATAACAGAATAGAAATTGTATTGATAATGGAAAACAAGTCTTCTGAGCTTTCAATTTGTATCAAGGTGCAAACATTATTGACTATTGTATTTTGAAAGACTTAAATCCATATCACATTGTTATCAAAAATAAAATGAGGTCATCACCTGTGCTTTATTTCTGAAGAATATTAACTCAAAGCTATTATGCTGATATTTATTTTATTGACAATATATCTTCCTTCCCTAAAGAATATACTTTGAGGAAAAGTGGGACACAATTCTAAATTATACTCATTTAGTTGATGAAATATTAGACAGATTATATAGTACATAGGTTCCTGTACATGACAGTGAGTATTAATAAATTCAGCCTCTAGGGAAATTTTATCTTTTGTTCAGAAAATTTACTCATATTATGATGGCAGCAAGGTTGACAATGATGGATTGAATTTTTTTGAAGCATGGTTTAGTAGTCACCAATTAATGCAAAACTATTCTGGACTAATTTTTTGCTGTTGGACCAAGAAATGAATGTGAATATAGGACAATAGGTAGAATAATTATTCCCAAGAAGTAGGACAAAATTTATTTTGTTTAGTAGGTAGGTGGCTCAGTGGATCTGGAGACAAAACAGTTGGAATTCGAATCATGCCTCAGTCACTTATTAACTGGGTGATCCTGAACAAGTGCATGAATTCTTCAGATCTCATTTTTCTCATCTATAAATGATGACCGGCAGCTAAGAGGATAATGTGCCAGGTCTGAAATGAGGAAGACTGCTCTTCCTAAGTTCAAACTTGGCTTCAAATATTTACTAGCTTGTGACCATAGGTAAATCACTTAGCCGTATTTGCCTCAGTTACTTAATTTGTAAAATGAGCTGAAGGAGGAAATGCCAAACCATTCCAGTATCTTTGTCAAGTAAACACCAAGTGGGATCATACAGAGTTAGATATGACTGAAACAATTAAACAACAATAATAAAATTGTTATAGTGGTAGTATCTTCCTTTCAATGTGCTTGTGAGGATAAAATAAGATAGGATTTGTTCAATGCTTTGCAAACCTTAATGAACTATTAATGCCAGCTATTATTATTTTACAGTTGAAAAAATGCTAAACTTTCTATTAATTGGCAAGGATTTAGGATTAAATCTTTATTCTCCTTATTTTCTGTATTAGAAAGAACATTTTTGAATGTTAGTTGTCTCATCTGTAATACAAGGTGAATAAATTAGATAATATCTAAAATACTTGACAATATTAAAAATTATTGTTTCTGTACTCATGAGATTAAGAGATAATAAGAATAGTATCATAAATTTATAGCTGAAAGGGACCTTGGAAGTCATTATGTTCATCCTCTCAATTTTGAAAATCAGGAAACTGAAATGTAGATCCTGACCTCACCATAATTCTAAGATAGAGTGACTTCCCTAGGATCACACCACTGGTATCTGAGGCAGTATTCTAACCTTTTTATTACTAACTTCAAGTCCAGTATTTAAAAAAATATATATTTTATCCTATTTGATCCTTAAGACAGTGCTGTGAAGTCAGGGTGTTATTGTTCTCATTTTAGAGATAATTAAACAGAGTCACTGGAAGGTGAAATGAGTTTTCTAAGATGATGATATGTGGCATTATGGAAGGAATAATAAATGTGGAGTGAATAGATTTGGGTCAAACATTAATTCTTCTAGTTGTAACAATTATATTGTAACAAATCTTGCTTGTTGTGGTTTTTGACCTTGTTTACAGCAACTAACTGGTTTGCATGAAATTAAGTCTAAAGTCCATTCTTTACCAAAATATTATGATTTGATTTTGATAATTCTAATAAATATTACAGATGTCAATATGCTATCAAGGAAAAGATTATATTAGGCTAAATTCTCCATGAAAACTTCTCTCATAAAAATTATCTATGACCATATATTTCACATAGCATTAATCAGGTAATGTATATTATAATTACCTGTATATATGTTTTATTTCCTAATCAATTATGAAATCAATAAGAGCAAGCTTTCTATCTCCCCCAGAATTTAGTTCAAGGCTGTGCTCATAGTAGACTCTAAATAAATATTTATTAAAATGACTAAGTCATCACAATATAACATTCTCACTCTTTTTGATGTTGTTCCACCTGCATTTTGTTTTCATGCTCATTTTCTTTCCTTTTTGATCTTATTTTTCTTGAGCAACAAGAGAACTATAAATATGTTTATAAAACTGCATTTAACATATTTTAACATGGATAACATCTATTGGATTGTTTGCCATCTAGGGAAGAGATTGGGAGGAAGAAGGGGGAAATCTGAAACACAAGGCTATACAAAGTTCAATGATGAAAAATTATCTGTGCATATGTTTTGAAATAAAAAAGCTTTTAAAAATAAAAAAAATATTAAGTCATTTTCTTTGTTAAAGGAATTATACATTTTATGCCATTAGGTAATGGTACAAATATTATAATTTTTGCTAATTTTTCAGACTTATTTTGTTCATATGTAAATAATTTTACAATGCTTTTCTCAAAAATGAATTTCTCAAAAAGCAGTTTCATGGTCAACATTATACAATAAATACATACATATATACTGAAACACATACGGGGGGGCTAGGCCAATGATCCACTTGTAGCTCCTCATGCTCTCTGGACTAGGTAGCTTTCAGCAACCTATTTTAAAACTGGAAAGTATAGATCCTTTAATTCTCCAAGTATACTAAGGAGAATCCTATGTGTTTGTGTCTGTGTTGTGGGTGTGTATAACCATTCTACTACTCACCTCTTTAGCACTTGAGCCCTCTTATGTTTTCATTCACACAAACTAGCTACTCTTATAGTAGTACATTTAGATCTTAAATAATGAGACAACAAAATAACAAAAAAGATCACAGTTACTCATTGTAAGAGAAATACAGTAATAAATATATCACTATTCATGCATAAACCTATAACAATGTCTCCACTGAGGAGTTGATGAGGACACCAAGCATAAAGAATATACATACATAAAATAAAGAAGAGGTCGAAGATGAAAACTTGTGATACTTTCAAAGTTACTGAGGGTGACACAACTGAAGATTCTGAAACTGAGAATAATTAGGCACAGTTGGACAGTTTAGAGGAAAACCAGAAGAAGGCAGAATTTTCAAAATGCAGAATTGAGAAAGCATCCAGCAGGGAAGGATAGTCAGCTGTATCAAAAAGTTCCAAGGATTCGAAAGACATGAAAATTGTAAATGAGAAGATGTCATGAGATCTGGCAATTAAGCATTGATGTGTAACTTTTTGTAAAAAATGACAAATAAAAACACAGATTGTAGGATATTTGGAAAAGAAAGGAGAAAGAAAGGCATTGAGTAAATATAATTTCCTCCTTTTCCCTGCCTCATACAGACTTGCTAAGGAATCTGGTTGAAAAAAAAAAAGTATATTTGGTAGAGATAAGGTAATCTAGGGACAGAGATAAGTTGATTATAGAAGGTATAGAGCAGAGATAGTTTGCTAGAGGAGATGTTAGTAAATGGGTAAAGTATATACCTAGATCCAAATTAGTTTGAAAGATGAATCCTATGTATTGAATTTACACTTTCAAAATTATAATTGTAATTTTGTTGAATAGTATTTGGTTTCAGTCAAGTGAAATAAAGCAGCTACTTCAAAAGAATCATTAGTCACCCTGATAAGTACTTATTTGTACATATACATGGATTGACTCATATGGAGAAATGTTAACTTTTCATCAGAAATTGAAATAATGAAGAAAATTTAGGAGACAATATTTAGAGATTATGAGGTAAGAAAATGGGGAGACTGTGGAGCTTATCCTAGTATTCTCAGTAATATATGAAGTGAGGAGTTTAGCCTAGTAAGTGTTGGAAAGGGTTTGTTGATGGGGAATAGATACCTGGGAAATTTGAGGCAAGAGGGCTTAGAATAGCTACTGTGGAAAATGCAATAGAAAATAAATTAGGGGAATGGAAAAGATTTTTTTTAAATGATAAAATTTTTTTATGTATAATTGGGAAATAAAATGTTATTAAAAATAAATCAGGCATGTGTACAGAATTTTGTTGAGAGCACAGTTATGATTAGATAACATGAGTTTTTTTTTTCTTTTTTTTTCTTTGCAAAACATATGTATGGGTAATTCTTCAACATTAACCCTTACAAAGCTTTCTGTTACAAATTTTTTCCTCCCTACTCCCCACCCCTCCCCTAGATGGCAGGATATCCACTACATGTTAATTATATTAAAACACTTGACAAATAGAATATCTGTATACACATTTCCACACTTATTGTTGTGCAAGAAAAATCGTATCTATAGGAAAGAAAAATCATATAAAGGAAACACAATGCAAGCAAACATCAATCGAGAGCATGAAAATGTTATATTGTGGTCCACATTTCATATCCCTCTCTCTGGGTGTATATGGCTTTCTTCAGTGAACAATTGGAGTGGTTTGAAACATTTCATTGTTGAAGAGAGCCATGTCCATCAGAAATGATCGTCATATAGTATTGTTGTTACTGAGTACAATGATCTCCTGGTTCTGCTCATTTCACTCAGCACCAGTTCATATACGTCTCTCCAAGCCTCTCTGAAATCATCCTGCTGGTCGTTTCTTACAGAACAATAATATTCCATAACATTCATATACCATAATTTATTCAGCCATTCTCCAATTGATGGGCATCCATTCAGTTTCCAGTTTCTAGCCACTACAAAAAGGGATGCCACAAACATTCTTGCACATGTGGGTCCCTTTCCTTCCTCTAAGATCTCTTTGGGATATAAGCCCAATAGAAAAGCTCCTGGGTCAAAGGGTATGCACAGTTTGATAACTTTTTGAGCATAGTTCCTAATTGCTCTCCAGAATGGTTGGATCCGTTCCCATTTCCATGAACAATGTATCAGTGTCCCAGTTTTCCCACATCCCCTCCAACAGTTATCATTATCCTTTCCTGTCATTTTAGCCAATCTGACAGGTGTGTAGTGGTACCTCAGGGTTGTCTTAATTTGCATTTCTCTGATCAATAGTGATTTGGAGCACCTTTTCATATGACTACAAATAATTTTAATTTCATCCTTTGAACATCATCTGTTCATATCCTTTGACCATTTATCGATTGGAGAATGGCTTGAATTCTTATAAATATGAGACAATTCTCTATATATTTTAGAGATGAGACCTTTATCAGAACCCTTAAATGTAAAGATGATTTCCCAATTTATTGCTTCCCTCCTAATCTTGACTGCATTGGTTTTGTTTGTACAAAAACTTTTTAACTTTATATGGTCAAAGTTATCTATCTGGTGTTCAATTAAGAGTTCCAGTTCTTGTTTGGACATAAATTTATTCCATCTCCATAGGTCTGAGAGACAAACTATCCTATGTTCCTCTAATTTACTTATAATATCATTCTTTATATCCAGATCATGAACCCATTTAGATCTTATCTTGGTATGTGGTGTTAGATGTTGGTCAAGCCCTAATTTCTTCCACACTAGTTTCCAGTTTTCCCAGCAGTTTTTGTCAAATACTGAGTACTTATCCCAGGAGCTGGGGTCTTTGGGTTTATCAAAGACTAAATTGCTATAGTTATTGCCTAGTTTGTCCTGTGATTCTATCCTATGTCACTTATAAATAACATGAATTTTAAGAGACCCAGTAATCAGGGTTTTGTGCAATGCTTCAGTGGCAGTATAAGCCATCTATCTCTAGAAAATCACAGACTGAGGAAAAGAACAAAGGTAGTTTTTATGGTATGTCTTTTGTTGTAGGTGTTTTAGCAAAAATTTGGAAATAAATAAGAGCATTTCAATTAAGTAATTGTTGCACAAGTAAAAGAAAAATATAGTTCCACAATAAGCTTTCAATAGATTTGACAGTTAGACACTCATTGGTATCTTTGGATAGAGCAGTTTCATGAGATTAATGAAGTCAGAAACCATGAAGCTTCAGCAATTAAATAAAGGTCTTGCTCTTATGCAGGTACCCCTTCCCTCAAGTTCTTGTCCTAGAAGATTGTAATGTGACTGATTCAAGCTAGTTTCCCCATTAGTTTAGTTTCACGTAGAGTTGGAAGGAAATCAGATACTCATGAATCATTTAGCAGTTAATAAAAAGGGAGCCTATTTGGCCCTACCATTTAAATGGTGCTCAACATTCATACTACAACTCAGTTTAGTGATAACAAAATAAATTGGAAGGATGGTGAGGAGGGAAGGGAGGGGGATTCTACTTAATCCCTAAAGGCTGAAAATTAACCTTATCTATGTTATTTTGCATTTTTATTTTTTGTGTATTAACATCACCTTATTACAAAATCCTATTTGAGTTGTGCTCAGTAATTTTGAAAGTTTGTGGCTTAGGAAAAGGGAATCTAGTCAATATGACTCTAGCCTAAACCAGGCCTAAGGGGGAGGGTAGTCCTGATAGATAATGATATTATCCCCAAATTGTAGAAATTGAATTTCACTTCTTCTAGGAATAAGTGGGGAACATCTCAGAGTTCAACTTAGACTGTGCCTGAATTTAGTGATTCCATAGGCATTCTTGCTTTTTTAGTAGGTCTTCAGGGTAAGTTGGCCAAAAATTTCCTCTTCTTTACTATATTTCTTTCATTCTTATTCAGCTATTTAGACTTAGCATTCCACACTTGCCAAAATTTTGCACCAAGTTGACCTCTCTGGCCTAAAAGCCCAAAGGACAACTATTATTGTTGGATATTTAACAACTGGATTTGTGAGGAAAGAAATTACAAATAAAATGACACCTTTTATATTTTTAATTTAAATAAGTAATTCTAGTTTAAAGTTGTTTAAATAGTTTAGTTTATTAGCATTTTATTGATCACTTTCTTCAATTTAGACAATCAATAAAACAAAGCAAGTGGATAGATCACTGGCCCTGTAGTCAGTAGGACCTTATACCAAATCTGGCCTCAGACACTAGCTTTGTGACTGTGGGCAAGTCATTTAACCCCAATTGCCTCAAAAAACAAACAAAAAAACACAATTGCATCTCACAAATAGATAGAAGCTGCTACCACTATATTCTACTATATTTTAGACTACCTAGATAGATATGGTCTTACCTAGGACAACTTTCCTATTTGGTGATTTTATAACCTTACTAGGCCTTGTACTCTAAGATAATGATGAAGCACTGGGTTGGGAGAGTTGGTCAGAATGTGAAAAACTCACAAAGGTGTTTTCATAGCCAAAGAAACACTTTATTTTGTGAAAGATACATGGGCTAACCAAAGAGGGTGTAGCAGGGCCCGAGGGTAAAGAAATGCTACTGAAAAATAAGCAGAAAAGAGGGAAAGTGGAACAAGGAAGGGATCTAAAGAGTTAGGAATTTGGAAGGTCTTAGAAAGAGTGAACTCACAAGCACATCATGCATTCTGTAATGCCTATGTAGAAGGAGGGAAAATTTTTATACCTCATAGTCCTTGAAACTAAGAAGTGTCCATCATTTGGATGCAAGTGCAATATAGCAGCCCAGATCTTTGGTTTACAATTCAAATATCCTTAAATCATAACTTAGTGAAATAAAGATATCTGATCTAATTCCCTTTCTTTCACATATATTCTGCAAGGATATCCAACATCACTCATAATAGCTGCATTCCTAAGGTGATTATATCATTTCCAAGTCTATGTAACTAGGAATTTCTTGAAAAGTTTTGGATTCTCTACTTCTATTGGGGTTTATATTACATAATCCCCAAGGGCTGCATCACATCAAAAGGAAGAACTCATATCTGCCTTTCTGTGTTGTCTTCCTTCTTCATGCATAAATTTCCTATTACTGAGTAGACTAGAGCTGATCTCGATGACAATCTCTAGTCATTGTAGGTTTTTAACTACATACCCCAGAACTAATCAAATTAAAGTTTCCCAGACGTCATCACTGACCTTGAAAGGCCACAGTGACAGCTGTGGACAGCTATATGGACAAAAGGTCTTGCTCCTCAGAGATTCCAATTGAATAGAAGGAGCTATACTATAAGATTTTCTACTTTATTTAGATGAAAAGAAATCTAGAGAAAGCTAATGCCAAGGGTGGAATTGTTAGGGCCGAAAAAGTTGGGGATCCTGATAAGAAGCTTGTCTTTGACTTGAGGATAAGAAAGTATTGTGTGTAGTTCCCTTGAGGACATGAGATTTGACAAGATTACTGATAATGGCTCAGATAAAAGAGCTATTCAAAGTGATCTAAAAAACGGGCTTGCCCAGAGGTGCACTCTGTCATCAGGATGAGAGCTCCACCTTCTTTCTGACTTCCTCATCTCAATACAAAGTTAATTGCTAAAGGATGTGTGGCCTAAGTGGATAAAGAGGATGACCACAGAGGGTGGGGGAAAAAAGGAGGCAAGGCAGAGGGGCAAGGCAAGGAGGCGAGGCTAAGAAAAGAGGGAAGAAATAGTGAGACAGGCTGGCTGAAGAGAGGCCTCAATAAAGAACTGCTTTATTTATCTTCCTCTGGCTTGTGACTCTCCTTTGGGTGAACACACTAGTCATGTCCGGATGTGCACCAAAGCTCAGGAGGAGCTAAGACCCGGCTGCCTTCAGGTATAATACCTAGCATAGAATGCAATTTATTTTTCAAATTAGCCAAACCAGTGATATTCAGATTTTAGGATGTAATAACAAAACTTCACATTTGTATAAGAATAAGAACATGAGCTGTGTTTTCTTTGGCAGAAATAACTCTCTCATAAAAAACTTGCTCTACCAATAAATCATTTATATAATTAATTATAACTCAAGTTACTGGGATTTTTTTCTTTGTGCACATATGATCTAAATTCCAGTCTTCTAAGGCTGTGACAATTGGTTTCCAGGCACCTTGTGACTTTTGTGTAGCTTTTGTAAAACTACAGTTTATCAGAGGAAGACATGGGTTCAGAGCTATCCCAGCTTTACAGAGGAACAGATGTTTTCACAGTTTTTTTTTAATTAGAGCTTTTTATTCCCAAAACATATATGCATGGGTAATTTTTCAACATTGACCCTTGCAGAGCCTTCTATTCCAAATTATCCTCTCCTTCTCCCCACTCCCTCCCATAGATGGCAGGTAGTCCAATACATGATAAATATATTAAACTATATGTTAAACCCAATATATTTATAC
Source organism: Myrmecobius fasciatus (assembly GCA_023553655.1). Taxonomy (NCBI): domain Eukaryota; kingdom Metazoa; phylum Chordata; class Mammalia; order Dasyuromorphia; family Myrmecobiidae; genus Myrmecobius; species Myrmecobius fasciatus. Next base: position 9,386 of record JAJPUD010034626.1, read on the forward strand.
ATTTGGTTTTTATTTATATAATACAATTTATAAATTGCATATATGCAATTATCTTGATGCACAAGAAAAATCAGATCAAAAAGGAAGAAAAAAACTGAGAAAAAACCAAAACGCAAGCAAAAAAAACAAGAGAAAAAGTGAGAATGCTAAGTTTTGGTCCACACTTAGTTGCCATGGTCCCCTCTCATGGTGTAGATGACTCTCTTCATCACTGAACAATTGAAACTGGTTTGAATCGTCTCATTGTTGAAGAGAGACATGTCCATCAGAACTTATCATCATACATTCTTGTTTTGGCCATGTATAATGATCTCCTGGTTCTGCTCATTTCACTTAGCATCAATTCATGTAAGCTTTCCAGGCCTCTCTGAAATCATCCTGCTGCTCATGTCTTAAAGAAAAATAGTATTTCATGACATTCATATACCATAATTTATTCAGCTAGTCTCCAATTGATGGGCATCCATTCAGTTTCCAGTTTCTTGCCACTACAAAAAGGGCTGCCACAAACATTCTTGCATGTGGGTCCCTTTTCTTTCTGTAAAATCTCTTTGGGATATAAGCCCAATAGAAACTGCTGGGTCAAAGGGTATGCACAGTTTGATAACTTTTTGAGCATAATTCCAAATTGCTCTCCAGAATGGTTGGATCCATTCACATTTCTACCAACAATGTATCAGTGTCTCAGTTTTCCCACATCCCCTCCAACAGTTATCATTATCCTTTTCTGTTATTTTAGCCAATCTGACAGGTGTGTAGTTGTATCTCAGAGTTGTTTTAATTTACATTCTTCTGATCAATAGTGATTTGGAGTACCTTTTCATATGACTAGAAATACTTTCAATTTCTTCACCTCAAAATTGTCTGTCCATATCATTTGACCATTTATCAAGTGGAAAATGGCTTGAACTCTTCTAAATTTGAATCAATTCTTTATATATTTTAGAAATGAGAAACTAGTGTGGAAGAAATTAGGGCTTGACCCATACCTAACACCACATACCAAGATAAGATCTAAATGGGTTCATGATCTAGATATAAAGAGTGATATTGTAAGCAAATTAGAAGAACATAGTATAGTTTACCTCTCAGACTTGTGGAGATGGAATAAATTTATGTCCAAAGAAGATCTGGAACTCCTAATTGAACACCAGATGGATAATTTTGATTATATTAAGTTAAAAAGTTTCTGTACAAATAAAACTAATGTAGACAAGATTAGGAGGGAAGCATCAAATTGGGAAATCATCTTTACATTTAATGGTTCTGATAAAGGCCTCATTTCTAAAATATATAGAGAAATGTCTCACATATATAAGAATTCAAACCACCCTTCAATAGATAAGTGGTC
>JAJPUD010034628.1:0-10736 GCA_023553655.1 Myrmecobius fasciatus
GGGGGGTGTGGAGGAAGATAAGATGAAGCTTGTATATTTTAAGTCTGTAAACTTGAATTTGATTCCTGACAAAAATATAGAGCACCTTCTTAAAGTGATGTGTTATGAAGACTTAGTAAGGGACATAGACCTGTCATAGACATAAAAATGAAATCCAAGTATATTTTTATTCATTAATTCTTAATAACCAAAGGTGAGACTAGACCACACAAAGACAGGAAACACTTCAATGCTTAGAGGATCTCTGATTTCACTGTGATGATCACTTCATTCAATGTTGCAGATAACAGCTTTCTTTTCCTTTACAGTGACTTAGCCATGATAACTAAGTCAGAGTTGCTTTATCAAGAGTAGTTTATGCCAGACTATAATCTTATATTCTCATTTGAAGAGATAGATTAGTAGAAATATAATAAATATAAGATGCCAATTTTCAGCAAAGTATTTGATAAAAGTCATTTATGCTGTTCCGGTTGCTAAGATGGAGATATGTAGGTTGGATGGCAGTACGTTTAGCTGTTCAGACATGTTAACTCTCCCTCAAATACTCCAACCACTCACTTCCTCAACCTACTTACTTTCAATGGCATAATCTTATATTCTATCTCAATCACACACAAGGATGGTCATACCTCAACTGGGCCCTTCGTATTCAAGGCAGTCCTCTTATGCCTCTCTCATCAACTTCTTGTCCCACTCTCCATGGCAACTCTTCTAAATATTTTTATCCCTCCTTAAACTTTCTTTGGCTCCCCCTACCTCCATCCCTCCTCTGTTAGCTGAGAATCTTACATCATATTTTACAGAGAAAATTGAGGTCATTTGTCTTCTTCCTTTCCTCATTTCAAATCAGAGATGCCTGCTACTACAATTTCTTCCTTCATGCAAGTTTCACGTGATGAGGTGGCCTTACTTCCTTTATTTTATTTTATTTTATTTCATTCATTCATTCATTCATTCATTCATTTATTTATTTATTTTTATTAAAGTTTTTTATTTGTATAACATATGTATGGGTAGTTCCCCAGCATTGATCTTTACAAAGCTTTCCATTACAAATTTTACCCCCAGTCCCCTCCCCTCCCCTAGATGGCAGGAAGTCCATGACATGTTAATAATGTTGAAATACTTGACAAGTTATGCAAGAAAAATCCTATCTACAAGAAAAAAAAGAAAATCAAAGAAAGGCAACACAATGCAAGCAAATATCAATAGAGATCATGAATATGTCATGTTGTGGTCCATATTTCATATCCCTCTCTCTGGGTGTATATGGTTTTCTTCAGTGAACAACTGGAACTGGTTTGAGACAATTCTTTGTTGCAGAGAGCCATGTCCATCAGAATTGATCATCATGTAATACTGTTGTTGCTGTGTATGATGATCTCCTGGTTCTGCTCGTTTCACTCAGCATCAGTTCATGCAAGTCTCTCCAGGCCTCTCTGAAATCGTCCTGCTGGTCATTTCTTACAGAACAATAATATTCCATAACATTCATATACCATAATTTATTCAGCCACTCTCCAATTGATGGGCATCCCTTCAGTTTCCAGTTTCTAGCCACTACAAAAAGGGCTGCCACAAACATTCTTGCACATGTGGGTCCCTTTCCCTCCTCTAAGATCTCTTTGGGATATAGGCCCAGTACAAACACTGCTGGGTCAAAGGGTATGCACAGTTTGATAACTTTTTGAGTATAGCTCCAAACTGCTCTCCAGAATGGTTGGATCCGTTCACAGTTCCACCAACAATGTATTAGTGTCCCAGTTTTCCCACATCCCCTCCAACATTCATCGTTATCTTTTCCTGTCATTTTAGCCAATCTGACAGGTGTGTAGTGGTACATCAGGGTTGTCTTAATTTGCATTTCTCTGATCAATAGTGATTTGGAGCAACTTTTCATATGACTAGAGATGGTTTTAATTTCATCATCTGAAAATTGTCTGTTCATATCCCTTGACCACTTATCTATTGAAGAGTGGCTTGAATTCTTATATATATGAGACAATTCTCTATATATTTTAGAAATGAGACCTTTATCAGAACCATTAAATGTAAAGATGATTTCCCAATTTGATGCTTCCCTCCTAATCTTGTCTGCATTAGTTTTATTTGTACAGAAACTTTTTAACTTAATATAATCAAAATTATCTATCTGGTGTTCAATTAGGAGTTCCAGATCTTCTTTGGACATAAATTTATTCCTTCTCCACAGGTCTGAGAAGTAAACTATATTACGTTCCTCTAATTTGTTTACAAAATCACTCTTTATATCCAGATCATGAACCCATTTAGATCTTATTTTGGTATGTGGTGTTAGATATGGGTCAAGCCCTAATTTCTTTCACACTAGTTTCCAATTTTCCCAGCAGTTTTTGCTGAATAGTGAGTATTTGTCCCAAAAACTGGGGTCTTTGGGTTTATTAAACACTAAATTGTTAAGGTTATTGCCTAGATTGTCCTGATAACCTATCCTGTACCACTGATCGACTGCTCTATTCCTTAGGGTGGCCTTACTTCCTACCAAGACTAAATGTTTCACCTGCTCAAGCAATCTCATATCACATCTTTCTTTTCTTTCTTTTTCTTTTTTTTTTAAATTTTTTTTTATTTGCAAAACATATATATGGGTAATTCTTCAACATTAACCCTTAACAAAGCTTTCTGTTACAAAATTTTTCCCCCCTACTCCCCACCCCTCCCCTAGATGGCAGGATATCCACTACATGTTAATTATGATAAAATACTTGACAAATTGAATATATGTATACATATTTCTACAGTTATCATTGTTGTGCAAGAAAAATCGTATCTACAAGAAAGAAATATCAGATAAAGGAAACACAATGTAAGCAAACATCAATCAAGAGTATGAGAATGTTATGTTGTGGTCCATATTTCATATTCCTCTCTCTGGGTATATATGACTTTCTTCACTGAACAATTGGAAGTGGTTTGAAACATTTCATTGTTGAAGAGAGCCATGTCCATCAGAATTGATCGTCATATAGTCTTGTTGTTGCCGTGTATAATGATCTCCTGGTTCTGCTCATTTCACTCAGCATCAGTTCATGCAAGTCTCTCCAGGCCTCTCTGAAATCATCCTGCTGGTCATTTCTTACAGAACAATAATATTCTGTAATATTCATATACCATAATTTATTCAGCCATTCTCCAATTGATGGGCATTCATTCAGTTTCCAGTTTCTAGCCACTACAAAAAGGGCTGCCACAAACATTCTTGTACATGTGGGGCCCTTTCCTTCCTTTATGATTTCTTTGGGATATAAGCCCAATAGAAATGCTGCTGGGTCAAAGGCTATGCACAGTTTATATCACATATCTTTCAAGAGATTTCTATAATGACCTCTTCTAAATCTTTTTTCTCCTTGATCTCTCCTGCAGCCTTTGACAGTTGATAACTGTCTTTTCAGTGATTTCATTTTGATCTGTATCTGGCCCCTGGACCCAGCTGGCTCTGGGGGGCAAAGTGAGGCAGGTGACCTCACACAGCCCTCTCTCATTTCAATCCAGTTCACTTGCATGCATGGTATCCCCTCCCGGTGTCATGGTCCTCTTAGAGTGCAAAGGACAAACTACAACAACAAGAAGACTCTTTTCTTTCTAGGTTTTTTGTATATTGTTCTTTCCTGGCTCCTTTCCTATATAACTGACCTATCTAATTCCTCCTCAGTCTCTCTTTCTCCCATTCTCTGTCTTGCAAATCTTACTGTCTTGTAGGCATTGCAAACTAAAAACATGTCCAAACTGGAATTCATTTTATTTTCTCCTAAACCAGCCCTCTCAAGTTCCCTATGAAGTCTGGAAATAGAGGCCTGCACAACCTTTCTGAATTCTAGTGCCTTTCTTTTGTTAACGGTTTCCTACTATCCTGTATATAGTTTGTATATATTTGTTTGTAATCTTTCCCATTAGAATGTAAGCTCCTTGAGGGAAGAGCTTTTTTTTTTTTTTTTTTTAAATATATCCTAAATTCCTGGCATATATTAGGAGCTTAATAATTGTTTATTGACTTAACTGAATTCAGAACTAGTTGAACAGACTGAATGAATAATCATTAATGGGTTAATCTCAATTTTTCTTTGGTGTCTCTATTGGAATGTCCCAAATAATTGTTCTTAGCAATCTGTCATTCAACATTTTAATGAATGATTTAGACAAAAACTTAAAGGTCATGGTTATAAAATTTAAAAATGAAATCAAATCTGGAGGAGTTTAAGATCCAAAAAATGTCTTAAAAGACTAAAAAGTTTGGCTGAATTTAATGAGAAGTTTTAAAAGCATGTTATGCAGTCGAGATTAAAAAATGAATTTCTCACTTATATCAGGAGGAGGAATAAATGTTCAGCAATTCTTTTTTTTTTTTTAAGTATCTGAATATTTAAGTATACTTCAAGTCCATTATGAATCAGTGTGATGTGGTAACCAAACAAGCTAATATTCTTCTAGACAGACCTAAGATCTGTTGTAACTAAAACATATAGCATACTAGTCTCATTTTATTTTGCCTTGCTCACAAAGACAATTGATTAGTTGTAGCACATCTAGCTGCTACTTGAGGCAACCAGAATGGTTAGCAGACTGGCTGTTACTCAAGAATTGTATGAAAAAGAGGAGACCTAGGGGAATATGAGATGCCTCTCTTAAGTATTTCAGGGTTCCTTAATGGGAAATAGGATTTATTCTTTTTGATTTCAGAGATGCCAGAAATGTTAAGTGATTTGTTCAGATCCACAAGTTGAGTCTAAAATTGAATCCAGCTTCTCTGACTACAAATCCAATGATCTTTCCAGCAATTCATATCTTCTTTCTCTTCAAATCTTGCCTTTGTTACTACTTATATGGCATTTAACAAATCACTCAGTATCTCTAGACTTTAGTTTCCTCATTACAAAATAAGGAAATTGGGCTCAAAAACCTACAAGGTTATTTTTAGTACTAATTCTGTGATCTTATGATCATATGAGAATATAATTTTCTTTTGCTAAAATAGAAATGCCTTTCACTGTTTTGTGATTTATTTTGCACTTTTTACTGGTTTAAAGATTATTTTGCAAGCCTTGATCTCCACTGTGCTATTTCTGAAGTTTTTGTCCTTTTCTCAAAACGGCCACCATTCTAGTCCTGTCCCTCATTCTTATTCACCTGGACTATTAAAACAGTCTTATACTTGGACTCTGCCTCTATATTCTATTCTATCTTCTATTCAAGTGCCAAAATAATTTTTCTAAAGCACCCCTATTCCATAAGCCCCATGGGCTCCCTCTTACCCACAAAATCATATATAAAAGTCCTCTATGACATTTAAAGCTCTTTATAACCTAGCCTCTCCCTGTCTCCCTGTGCTCTGTTTTATTCCCCCATTACTCATTCTGTGCTTAGGATAAACTGGGCCACTTACTGTTCCTCCCACATTGCATTGACTGTTTAGAATGTTTTTCCCTTTCCTTTTAGTTTCCCAGGTTTTTTTTCAAGATTTGGCTCAATTTTCACTCTTGAGACTTCTCTCATTCTTTCTAGATGCTGATGCTTTCCCCTCAAAGATTGCTTTCAATTGACCTTGTATGTATCTTGTATGCACATAGTTATTAATATGTTACTCTCCCACATTAAAAAGTGAGCTATCTCAAAACGGACTGTTTTTATGCCTTTTTTGGTATTCCCTAGTACTTATCATATTGTTTAGCATAGTAAGCACTTAATAAATATATGCCTGTTACCTTTATCTCCTGATCAACTCCTTTAAAAAGTAGTAGTAGATGAGCTTTTATTTCCTGTCCACCCATTCACTTCTCAGTCTTCTTAGCATGTCCTTTACCCTAAATAAAACTGCTTTCTAGAAAGTTCTTACAAGTCCATCATCATCAACCAGTGTTACTGGGTCTATAAAGTGTTAAAAGATCACATTCAATGTGAAATTCCTGACATCAGCCATGTGCTTTTTCTGATTCTTTTCGTCCAGTTGCCTTGACTTTTGTCTTGCCCCTGGACTCCAAAGATTCTGGAAAGAGATTGAGCCTGACAGCTTTGTACATCTCTACTTTATTTAAGTCCAGTTCACCCAGGAGTCAAGATTGATATCACCCTGTGATGTCATCAATTCTCTTTGAAAAGGATAGACAAACAATAACAATATTCACTGCATCATCTAGCTGCCCTGCATATTGGACTTGGAAAACCCCAAATTAATCTATGTTGTGTCTTTCTTTTTTTGGTAAACATTTCCTAATTGCATATTAATCTAGTTTGGGCAGTGAGTTTGACAGTTCTACTCTGAGGTGCCTTCCAGCTCTATGTTCATGATCCCAGTCTATTTTACTGACCTAATAATCAACATTTTCAAACTCAAAATTATGTTCTTCCTCTTGCTCCCCAGCCTCATTATTATTATCATTATATTATCTGCAAATCTAACAGAGCTTTGCAGAGAGCATTTGCTTAAGGTGTTTGAAAACTAGTCTCAGAATTTCTTAACCCTATAAAAGTTATACTTTTGAATTACTATGATATGCTATGAATTAAAGTTACACTCAGCTTATTTTACTTTCATGTCCTGGGAAGAAAAAACTAGGAAAGAATATTTTTATATTCCAATCTAGACCTTTTGGCTTAGAAAAGAGTAGAGGAAAGAAAGTCAATTCAGCAGAATATTAAGCTTCTATGAGGCCATGACAAAGACTCCTCTATCCATAACAGGACCCAGCTGTCAAACCCTGTGAAATCTTTCACAGTGTCTAAAGATTAAATCAGATAATATAAATAAGTGTAAACATTAAAGTCTTAATACTATATATAACAATAATTAACTGTATATGTTTACAAAGAACTTTATGTATGCTCTTATTTGATTCTGACAACAACCCTGATGAAGGGTGCTATTACTATCTTCAAGAAATGCTAAATAACTTAATGGAGAATCACATAGTTGAGGCAGAATTCTAATAGCCCAGTTCTCTAGTCATTTCACCATGTAGTAACTAATTTTAGTCTCCAAAAGAAATAAGAATGGGGGAAAAGAAGAGCAAGGAAGAAGAATCAAGACTTAGGCTGAAGAAGAAGGAATTGTGATGGTGATTTAGAGGCCTCTAAAAGTATGGAGTGAGTCAGATACTGAATTTGGGAAGGAGAAATTTGGGGTTCTTGATGAAAATTTTTAAGAAATAAAGTAGAATAGTCTAAGGAAGAGGAGAAGAGCAAAATAAAAAGAAAGGACTTGTTCTGAAACAAAAAGAGAATCCCAAGAAAAAGGTGAAATTAAGACTAGATAAGGGAAAGGAAATTAAGTGTGTCTCTCAACATATTGAAATGCTAACTAGACTGTCAGACTGTTCATAGGTGCTAAAGATTAGAGTTATAACCTCCTGTTCAAGTCACCCACTAGCAGTTTCTTAGAATAATTACATAGGGGAGCTACTAGCAAGAAAGACAAAGATTAAAATCTCAAGTCTTTTAGAAAGCATATATAACAGTTTTACAGAGACCTATAACGAACATGTTTTGTTTGTAGTTCTGCTGCAGTCAGATGTCTGTGCTTTATGCTCAAATTGTACACAGGCTTATCTCCCTTCTAAAAGAAGCCTTAAAAAGACTCAGCGAATACCTTCTTACTATATAGGATATTGCAGGCTGTGAATTATACTTTAAGAAGCACAAGGGGGGGGGACCTGAAAGATGCAGCTGTCAGACTATTGTGGGCACCCCCTGGAGCAGCTGAATTCACAGCTCAAGGTGGGTTTCCTGGGTGACTTCACTGTGGTCATCGTAGTTAGCAGCAAGCAGCACTTTGGAGCACAGTGCGCTAGTCTCTTTCAGTGAGCACTATCGAGACTCCCTGCACAGTGACATTTTCCTGGATCAGAGTCAGGTAAAATGCAAGACTTGTAGAAGTTCTTTGAGTTCATGTATACAGGCATATTATACCTTGACAGTATCTGAAAAAACTCAGCATTTCATCATGGATTGTAACACTTTTAATGAACAAGATCCTATGTAGAATAGTTCTTTGTCAGAAGCTATAGATGTGAAACTTCTAATGTGATTTTACCTATAACTCTTCCATTTGGAACTGAGGACCATCAGATGCTGTTGTCTGTAACATAATCAGGCTCCATCATTGAACACATTGTTGAGATGAGTTGTACTTAAGTATTCAGAACCAGAGTTTATTTTTCTTCACTTATACTGACTGATTTCATTGAGCAATATGGAATTTATTAAATAAATAATTTTGGTAATGAAAAAAAACTCTGGCAAGGTGAACATCCTTATTCACTATCACTTGGTTTGTAATCACTATTTTTCATTCAGCTAAAAAAAAGGTAATTGATCCTGCAAAAGTAAAAATAAATAAGAGAACACCTTCATGTGAAAATCAAGAAGAAAAAGATTTTGGAAAGGTAGAAAGGAATCCTGAGTCATATCAAGAAACTGGACAGAAGAGGGAGAAGAAGAATCTCTAAATAGTTGAATATAAGAAACAAATGTATTGCCCTTCTTGAAGTAAAAGTAATAATGATGTGGATCTGTCAAAAGAAGAAAAAATAAGTAGTAATAATTGACATTTCCCTTCCAGAAGTTTTTTGCTAAAGTTGTAACAAAGTTCTGTTGTCTTCTTAGGACATTTGTATCCAGGAAATGATAATCTTTCAAAAGTTGTCAAAGTGTGGTTGACTGTTACCCTCTCATGGTGAGTCATATGGGCACAGATGATATTTCCTGAAGGAATCTTGAAGCATTATTAAAGATTACAAAGTCTTGGACAAGAAACTGAAAATATTAGGGCCACAAAAGTTATTTTCAAACCATTATTTTTTGAAGACAAAAAAAATCAAAATTGAAAAACAGACTTGGGAAGTAACCAGCTGTTTTTAAAGATAGCACATATGAATGGAATTGTATTTCTATAGTGATTACTAAAACATAGGAATGTCATGCTCTTGACCTGGCAGTTGTTTCAGTAAGCAAGAACTAAGACAAATGTATTTGCTAATGTCTTACAAATCTAATCAGAAAGCCTTTAAATAAATAAGGAGGAAGAAAAGTTCCCAAGTTTATCCACTAAGTAAGTTACAATAGAAGTTAGATACAATATAGGAAGAAAAACATCAATTGAAGGATCCAGAATTTCATAGAAGGAATTCTCTTGGTTTTGTGTTTATTTCTTCAGTTGATCCATTGCATTTATTAAGTATAGATTGATTTTCTGCTACTTGTGCTACTTTTGGCCTAACAACCAACACCAAGAAAACACAGAAAACATCAGCCAGCAGTGCACCATCCATATTTAAAACTGTCAATTACTGCAAATGGTGAAGTTTTTATTGCTGTGGATATATCCTCTTATTTTGTCAGTATAGTTTCCAGAGATGTTCAATTTTTAAAAAAAATTTTATTAAAACTTTTTATGTTCAACATGGTAGAAATATATGTTAAATCCAATATATGCATACATATTTATACAATTATCATGCCACACAAGAAAAATCAAATCAAACGAAAATTTTATTCTCAATATGACTCAAAGGGTACAAATTTTAGTGACTGTAAAGATGGTAGCTCTTTTGAGGTTTGGAAATGAAATCAATCATGGAGAAAAGATTCTGTGATGGGCATGGTAAGTTTGAGATCCCTAATATCCACTTTTAAAATATATGGTAGCCAGCGATATTGTTGAATTATATAATATCAGGAGAACATAGAGATGGGATCCAAGAGGTATGTACCCGAAGATAATAAAGATTCTTGGAAGCTACTTAAAGTTTAGGGGGAGAGAGAGAGAGAGAGAGAGAGGGAGAGGGAGAGGGAGAGAGCATAAATGGGAAATAAGAGAGAATTGAGGAAGATCAAGGAAGGGTTTCTATAGAAGAGAAGATTGGGGGGGGGGGGGATGCTAGGCATTCCATGTCCTGAGTCTGGAGATGAGCACCTTGTGTGCAGAACATTGTGGAGGTCAGTGTTACAGGCTGTAGAGAGAGTTTCTGCAGATAGAAGGGTCCTTATGAGTGCTCTTTTTCATGTATATATATCCTGTTGCACATATAGTCAAATGAAGTATTGAAATCCTTGCCAAGCAGTTGTGTGGGCATCAAATGGGGCGGGGGGAGGAAAGAGGGAGACAGGCTCAAAAACAGGTGATGACAAGCTGAAAGTTAGGTACAACTCATCAGACTCCCACTGCTTGAGCTTATGGACTGTGAATAGTGAAACTTTTTGAGCAAGATTGCCTCATAAATAAGCAGTGGAAGGAAAAAATGTTGAAAGCAAAGTTTCTTGAAAAACCCTGGAAACATACTCATTCTGAATACATTTTAAGATAAAACCATTTGGGGGACAGCAGACCAAAAAACCCAAAACCTACCCAACATGAAAGCTTTGTCAAGAATTATATAACTTCTCAGTCAGGATTTAATTAAATGCCTACCATGTGCCAGAACTCTGACATTAGAAATGCAAAGACAAAATTGAAATAATTCCTGCTCTAAAAGAATATACTTTTTATCAGAATATAGCAAAGCTTATTAAACAGTGGGTTGCAACCCCAACCCCATATGGGGCCATATAACTGAATGTGTGGGTGGTAAAAAATTTGGCAACAGTAAAGATATCAAATATTCCACCAAGATTTAATTCTTTATGCAAAAATAGACATATATACATATCACATTAGTATGTAAATTTGCTTTCATCTTTAATAAATGATAAAATTATATGTATCT
>JAJPUD010034630.1:0-10736 GCA_023553655.1 Myrmecobius fasciatus
TCCTGCCTCCGACCCTGACCCAGCAGCGTCGCCTCATTTCTTGGGGCCTCGCTTGGCTCCCACGCTGCCACCAGTCCGCACTCTGCCCGCCAGCCCCCCCCCCCCCCGATTTGTCAGCCCCGACCCTAGGAAGGCTGTGGAGGCGGGCCGAGACCTAAGCCCGGGGGGTGGGCAGTGGGAGCCAGAGTCCGAGTGTGTCTCCTCCCACTCCCCAGGAGCTGCTCCGGGACAAGGATGCCGCCTTTTTCAGCCACTACTTCATGGTAAGTGGGGGGGGGGCTTCTCCCCTTGAAGCGGCCCCCAAGGATCCTCTCCTGCCTCTGGCCCTGGCTCTGGGCTCAGCGGGTTCCCCGGCCTTGACCTCCCCCCAAACCTGGCGCTCCTGGAAGGCAGGAGCCTTTTCCCCCCTCCCTTGTCCCCCTCTCCCTGGGCCCCACCTTTTCCTGGACCACGGACCCCACAAGGAGGGGTGGGCCCTCAGAGACTCAGGCCAAGGTGTCCCCTGGCTCCTCGACCTGGAAGAAGGTCCTGGGCTGAGAGAGGGCCTCGGGAGTCTCGTTCCTCTCTGCCGCTGGCGCTCCCCTTCCCCTCTCTGGACTGCCTAAAATAGACACGCTCCCTGGGGGACTGTGCCCCAAAGCTCTCCTTGTCCCCTCTGGGGCTCCCAGGCTGGGCCGCAGGCACAGAACCCCACGGTCTTACATCCTCCCTCGCAGGAATATCAGGAACTGAAGGGGGACGGGCCCTTCACAGTCTTTGTCCCCAAGGAAGATCTGATGAAGAACCTGAGCCGGGTAACTGAGAGGAAGCTCTGGGCCGGGCCAGGCTGGGCTGGGAGGGTCAGGCTGAGGCTCCAGGCCTCCCTCAGCTCCTCCTCTCTCCCACTTTCCCCTCCAGACTGCCCGTGTCAGGGGGACCGGTTGAGGATGGGAAGGGAGTTGGGGGGGTGGTAATGGAAGGAAATGGCCGGACATCGGTCTCAAGGGTGGATGGGCCCGACGCAGCTAACGCCCCCCCCCCCCCCCAGAGAGAGCTCTCCAAGTTCAGCAACCACCGGCAGCTCCTGTTCCGCTACCACACGGTGGGGTGCAGGCGCCTGCTGGCCCAGGACCTGCTGGAGGCGGGCTATGTGACCACCCTGTCTGGCCACAAGCTGCACTTCAGCCAGCGTGAGGTGAGGGGGCACGGGGGGGAAAGGGGGCCTTTGAGTGATGAGAGGCAAGGCTGTCCCTGAAGCGCTGAAACCTCAGGCAGGAAAGCCAGGCCACAGGTGGGTGGGTGACCCTCCCCTAAGGGAGTCGGCTTCCCCCCAGGATAAAAAGAGAATCAAATGGATCTTGGGGCCCATGAAATTGTGTTTTTGAGAATATCATTGGTTTTCTTTGTAATCCTGAAAACATGATTCTGGAAGGGGGGGCCGGGGGCTTCCCCAGATTGCCCCGAGGGCTCCCTCTCATAAAAAGCTACGGCCTTCTGGCCCAGGTTCATCCAGCTTCGGCACCTTTGACCTTTTACATGACCCTCCCTTTACACTGACCCTCCTTCTTGCGTGGCACGAGGGCAGGGGCAGGGACTGTCCAGAACCCCCAGCCCCCTCTCTCTTGCTCCTCACAGGGAAGCGTCTATATCAATGAGTACGCCCAGGTGGTGATGGAAGACCAGCTGGGGGTGAATGGCGTCCTCCACTTCATTGACAAACTGCTGCTGCCCCCAGAGCTGGTGCACTGGACCAACGACTCGTCGCTGCCCCCCAAGGTATGGAGAGAGGGCCAAGGGGCTGGTGGGCACGGGGGCCCAGACTGAGAGGCAGGACGCCTCCGGCCGCCCCCCCCCCGGGGCTGGGGAAAGGGGCCGGGACTTGCAGGGGTCTGCCCAGTGGGAGCGGCGGCTGTTTGCTCGTTTTCACGGCTTTGGGGGCTCCTTTCTTTTCCAGCAAAACATCACAGAGGCGGCTCAGAGCTGGGGCTACACGATCTTCAGCAGACTGCTGATGGTGAGCTCGCAAGTGTCCGTGTTGGGAACCGGCCCTTGCCCGTGCGCACAGACAAGCCCCTGGGCATCAGTCTGCCTGTCTGGCTGCGTGGGGGCACCTGGAGGTCCTCTCTGTGTCTCGGCCAATACAAGTATTGATTAAGCATCGGCTCCGGACTGGTCACTGTGCTGAACTCGTGGGATGTGTAGGAAGGCACAGGAGAGTCCCTGGCCTGGAGGAGTGTGCAAAGGGCTCTGTATGAGTGTTTGTCTGTGAGTGTGTGTGTGAGTGCCTGTGAGTGTGTGAGTGTCTGAGTGTGTGTGTGTGTCTGTGAGTGTGTGTGAGTGTGTGTGTCTGTGAGTGCCTGTGTGTGTGTGTGAGTGTGTCTGTGAGTGCCTGTGAGTGTGTGTGTGTGTGTGAGTGTGTCTGTGAGTGTGTGTGAGTGTCTGTGAGTGTGTGCGCACATGTTTGATCCAGGTGGGCTGGTGGTGGGTGAGGGTCTGAGCCTGAGCTCAGGGACTGGTTGGCTTCCTTGGGCCCCGGGGATGCCATGCTTCCCCCCTTCTCCCCACTCCCGGCTGACGCCGCCCCCCCCGCTCTGGCCATCACGCTGCAGAGGAGCCTCCTCGGGCCCCCTCCCCATTGCTCAGGACTTCCTCCTCCGTCTGTCCTCGGCAGCCTCGGTTAGAGGGTGTCCGGGGCCTTCTCCTTCCCATGGTGACTAGGGTCGGGGCCTTTTTCAGACAGCCAGGATGCTCCCCATGTTCCATGATAAGACTCACCAGCCCTTCACCGTCCTGTGGCCCTCGGATGAAGCCTTGAGAGCCCTCCCCCCCGAGCGCCAGGCCTGGCTCTACCACGAGGACCATCGGGATAAGTTGGCAGCCATCCTGAAGAGCCACATGATCCGCAACGTCAAGGTGAGATGGGCCGGGCCGGACGCTCCTCTCTTCTTTGAGCTTGGCGATGCCCTGGGACTGTCAGTGTCCTAGAAGGGGACCTGTCTGTGCCAGGGGCTGGGATGCCATCTGCCTGTGGGCGGCTACCATTCATCCCTTTGGCTGCACTTTCCTCCCTTAGGCTCTGGCTTCTGACATCCCCAACCTGGGCGAGCTCCGAACGATGCACGGCTCCCCCATCTCATTCTCCTGTAGCAAGACCCTGCCAGTAAGTCAAGAAGCTAGAGTGGGGTGGGACCGAGCCTGGCCAGGGGCTCCAGGTCTGCAGCAGCATTCCTTAGGCCTGGATGCCACCTTACAACCATGGGGCTAGGGCAGGGAAAAAAGAACCAAAAAGAAAGAGCCCAGGAGACCACAGGGAAAGAGCAGCCTGTCCTCGGGGAGCTTACTATCTGGAGAAGGAGGCTTTCCACCTGGGAATCAGAGAGACCTGGGGGAGGCAGAAAGCCAGGGTAAATTGTGGCTGGAGAAGGGGCCGGGGAAGTTGGAGGGAGGGATCCCTGAGGGCTGGAAGGACCAAGAAGGCTTCCTGGAGGAGGTGGGTGACCCTATCACCTGGCAGCAGATATCTCTGGTATAATTTATTATAAACAGTGTCATCATTCAAAAAGCCCTCCCCCTCAAACGTTTAAGGAGTTGTGAGCGAGAGTTTTCTGAAGGACTCTGGAGGATGGCTGGGATCTGGGTATGAGGGCAGGAAGCGCCAGCTGGGAGAAGGGGCCCTATTCCTTCCCACCCTTCCCCCCTCAGGGTGACCTCTTGGTTGGCGAGGGTGAAGCTCGGATCGTGCAGCGACACATGGAGTTCCTGGGGGGCATTGCCTATGGCATCGACCAGCTCCTGGAGCCGGCGGGGCTGGGCTCCCGCTGTGACCACTACGTCAAGGAACAGTTGTCGGTCAGAAGAGCTGGGAGCTGGGAGGGTGGGGGGGGGGTTGGGGATGGGGAAGGATGTCTGGTTTATGCCCATTTGGAAGAAGCCTCCTGGAGGGATCTGTGTGGGGTCTGGAGGGATCCCAGCTTTAGAGCTGTCTTGCAGATGTGGCCCAGAAAGGACCTTCCTAAAGTCACATAGGTGACAAGTAGGAGGCTGGGATCCCCATTGTAAGTGTGTGAGAATAGTAGGGTGGAATGGGTTTGTGTCAGGAAGGGGGTGCTCTCTGAGACTTTGAGATCAGAGAAGAAGCAAAGGAGGTCGGAAATGTTGAGGATGGAGCTGGGGATTAGAGGAGGATGCTGTGAGACTGCAGACAGGGGTGAGGGGCAGTATAGGAGGCCTGGGGCAGGCTGGGTCACTCAGATGAGGAGGAGCAAAAGGAGATGAAGGGGGGAGCAAGGGAAGGGTAGGTACCAAGAGTGCCCATAAGGCACTGACCTGAGGTCTTTGGGTTACAGAGATTTTGCTATGTCCCTCACATAGGGAAGAACGTAGTAGAAAGAGCCGTGAGTTTGTATTCTGCAGACTTGCATCCAGATCCTCATTCTGCTACTCATTATCTGCAGGACTAAACATTTCTGAGACTCAGTTTCCCTTTATGAATTGAGGGAGTTGGGCTAGATGATCCCTGAGGTCCTTCTAAATTATAATAACCCCACAAATACACAAGGGTCCTGAGGGGTTGGGGGGCAGGTTGCTGTGTCGGGGGGGGGTGGGAAACAGGAAGCCAGGAAAGGTCACTGAGATGTATCTCTTCTTCAGACGTTCCGACAGTACTGCGGCTCGTGTGTCATGCTGCCCCTTTGTCCTGTAGGATACATAGATGAGGTGAAGAAAGAAGGGGATGTGGTGGGGGGAGGCGGCTGGTCAGTGTCTGGGTGTGTGGAATGGTGGGCTGGGCGTCTTGAGAGCAGACCCTGTCCCCCCACCACGCTCCCCCTTCGGCCACGCTGGTGTGACTGTCTCCTGGCCCGTTTCTAGGGTGAGGTTGAGCACTGCTTGAGGACCAGCCCTCTGAGGAGACCTTTCTTTCTGAGATACACCTATTACGACTCATTTTCATTCTCCCGGAAGACTCAGAAATCCGGCTGTCGCCGACGTTGCTTTGCAGTCACCTGGAAGCCAGCTTGTTGCCGGGGGCACTATGGCATTGATTGCCAAGGTTGGAGACCTGCAGCAGCACACCTCTCCCTCTGCCCTGACATCTTCAGCTCCTCCACCTCAGACCCACACTGGACTCTTTTCCACAATCTTCCCAAACCCTAAATCAGTGTCAAGAGAGAGTGAGACAGAGCTGGGAGAGAGAGAGAGAGGGAAGGAGGGAAGTAAGGAGGGAGTAGAAAGGGAGAAAGAGAGAGAGAGGAGAAAGAAAAAGGAGAGGAAAGAGAGAGAGATAAGGAGACAGAGACAGAGGGACAGGAGAGACAGAGAGAGACAGGCAGAGACACAGAGACAGAGGGATGAGAGACAGTCAGAGAGAGACAGATGGGAAGGGAGGGAGGGAGAGAAGGAGGGAAGGAGGAAGGGAGAGAGACAGACAGAAAGAAAGAGACAGAGACAGGCAGAGAGAGTGAGTGAGTATGTCTTTTGTGTGTTAGATGAAGAGGAAGAACTCTCCATGTGTTAAATGTCCAGGAACTGAGAAACTCATTTGGATACGGAGGGGGAAAAGCATCTCAGAGAGGGGAAACACTGGGGGTCAGGGGCGAGTGGAGGCTTCCTAGAAAAAGGTCCCAGTGAGCAGAGTCTGGGAGAAAGAAATGCCCCTGGCCCCCTGAGTTTCTGTCCTACTCCATTTTTCACATTAATATTCCCACTCTAAGCTAATGGTGAAAATGAAAAGAGCCCTAGATTTGCAATTGAGAGATCTAGATTAAAATCCTAGTTCTGCTCACTAGCTATATACGGCTCCTCTCTCCAAACTCCATTTTGGTATCTGTACATCATCATTTATTTTCATCCTAGCTAACATTTACACAGCACCCACTATATGCTAGGTACTGTATCAAGAGCTTTGCAAATGTCATCCCATTTTATCCTCACCACTTTGGGAAATAGTGCTATTATTATCCCCATTTTGCAGATGAGGAACCTGAGGCAAACAGGTGAAGGTCACACAGCAAATGTCAGGGATCCAGTCCTATGACCTCTAGGCTGATTCCACTTTCTGATTCTAAGTTAGAAACTAAGTTCCTGGCTTCTTTTTGGAACATTCAGCCTTGAGGGTGATGCCCCATTTCCTTGAGAAGAGTGACATTGGTACAAATGGAACAAAAGGAAATTGGGGGTCAGCTGGGCGTAGTGGGAAGTTTCCTGGATTTGGAGTCACAGACCCAGGTTTCAGGTTCCAGCTGAGTCATTTCTCTCTGTGGCTCAGTTTCCTAATCTGTAAAAGGCAGATCTACATCTGTCATTGAGAGAGGCTGGGCTGGTAGGCTCCTCAAACCCGGACAGACTGGTCAGAGGTTAGGGATGAGGGAGAAGGAGTCAAGGGGACGAACATGGGGCTTAGGAAGTTGGCAGGATGCTGATGCCAGACTGAAATCAGGATGTGGGAAGGAGAGTGGCAGCTATGGCGAGCTCAGCTTGGTGTGGATTGGGGGGGGAAGGCTATCTGGCAGGCTGACCGGAGCTCAGAGCCCGAGGAGAATTTGGCTTAATGACAAGAGTTGTGGGGCAGAAAGGATGACCAGTGTGCTCCCCACTTGGAGACAGGGATATCCAAGGAGGTGGAACAGTGCTCAGGCTGGAACAGCTAATAAGAGGCAGGCTGTCAGCATCTGAACCCAGGTTTTCTAACTCCAAGGCCGGGCTGCTTTCCACCATATACCGCCTGCCAATAGCTCCAACTTGTTCAAATTTATCTTCCTTTGTATCACAGTGCTACAGTGACAACTCAGGACCCCCAACTTGTTGGGCAAGACTGGGAGGGATTGCAGACTCTGGGGTTCTAGGACTGACATTTCTTTGTTTGCAGTGTGCCCAGGGGGACCAGAAAACCCATGTAATGGCAATGGAGTATGCGATGATGGACTGATAGGGACTGGGGCCTGCAGGTGCAACAAGGGCTTCAATGGGACAGCCTGTGAGCTCTGTGCTGCAGGGGCATTTGGCCCTCACTGTCAAGGTGAGCCCCTTCCCCAATTCATATCCTTTCACTCAGTTTCTCTGAAGAGTCTGTTGTTTGCAAGAGCAGGTTCCTAAATCTGAATTAACTGTAGAAAAATTTATCAAGTCATTTGGTAAAGAAGAATGAACTGGAAAAAAGATGTGACTTCCTTTCTTCTGGGTTCTCAATTTACTTATGTTGGATTTAGACAAGGATACCTCCACGTGAACTACTTGAAAGCAAAGTAGTTTGAGATGGATATCAGTATATATAAACATTCAGTAAAATTTGGGCACAGCCAAAACACAAAGGGGATCCAAAACAAGACCTGGGTGAGTGAACTCAAAGCATAAATGTTTTGAATAGATCCAGGACATTGGAGAACTCAAAATTCCTTGTGCCTATCTCTAGTATTCCTGGAGAGTTACCAAAGTCAGGGCAACATGCTATGTTCAAGTAATCTCTAGTTACATAGATTTAAATAGTATAATAAATAGGTTTTCTGAATAATAACTTATCACCTTAGTCCATCCCCTTCTGTGACTGTCCCTCACTCTGTTCCCCCAGCTTGCCAGTGCACAGACCATGGCCAATGTGACGACGGTATCTCAGGTTCTGGCTTTTGTTTCTGCAGTGAGGGGTGGACTGGACAGTACTGCGAGACAAAGCTGAGTGAGTATCCCTATGCATGTGTGTCTAGGTGCTTACAAGCTTTTATTCCTTATGGAGATACAGTGGGCCAAGTCCTGGGCCTTGAGTCAGGAAGACTCGAGCCCAAATCCAGCCTCAGACTCTAGCTGAATGAATGCTTCCACTGTAAAATTGGTTGTAGCAACAGTACCTATCTCCCAGGGTTGTTGTGAAGCTCAAGAGAGCTTGTAACTTAACACAGTACCTGGCACATAGCAAGCAAATGCTGATTTCCTTCCTCCCTTTTAGAATATTCACAGGCACATGGAAACACATTTTTACAGGGCTCTGAGAACACCCACATACATCTACAAGTTCTTAATTATACATGTGTGCAGGTTTTCAGACCCTTAGCACATTGACGTATAAGGGATTTTGCCCAAGCTTGGAAATCTACTTTCTGTCTTCCCTCAGGAATGATATGGTGCCCTTGAGTGCCCTTTCCCCAAACTTCCTGGCGAATGATGGGCAGTGAGGACTAGATTAGGAGGAGGAGAGCTCAGGCCCTTGGTGGCCCCTGCAGGCTACAGTGGAGGCCCTAGGTATATATGTAGGCTCTACACTTTCTGCCCTAGGCAGTGGCCATAGTTCCTTGGCATTGATTCCCAAAGCCCTGCATCCATTCATTCAATTGACATTTATTAAGTGCTTAGTTTAGACAAGACTTTGCACCTGGTCTACAAAGATAAATAGAACATCAATACTCTCTTAGGGAATTTGAACTTTAATAGGGAAAGGAATAGACACAGATAGACAGCGGTGGCAGAAGGGAGAGTGGGAGATATACAGAAGCAAATCTGGAATTCCCAATTAAACACCCAAATAGAAATCCTGAAAATTTAAGAAGGGGTTAATAAAATTCAAAGTAAAAGAAAATTGAACTACTCTAGGAGCTGTTTTAATGAAAATAAAACAATAAAATACATAAGCCATTGGTATATTTAGAAGATTTAGAAGAAAACCAAATTACCAGAATCAAAAGCGCAAAGGGTGAATGTATCCCCAATGAAGATGAAATTAATGTAAAGAGCTATTTTGCCTAATTATACATCAATAAAACTGACAGTCTAAATGAAATGGATGAATATTTTTAAAAATATAACTTAGCTAAATTAATGGAAGAAGAAATAGAATATTTATTAACCTCATCTTAGAAAAAAAAAATTGAACAAGCCATAAATGAACTCCTTAAGAAAAAACCTCAGAACCAGATGGATTTTCAAGAAAATTCTACCAAACATTTAAAGAACTAATTCCAAAGACATATAAATGATTTGAATAAAATAGGCAAAAGAGGAATGAATTACTACTAAATTCTTTCTATGACACAAACAGGATTTTGATATCTTAAAACCAGGGAGTGCTAAAATAAAGAAAATTTTAGACCAGTTTCTCAATATTAATGCAAAAACTTTTAAATAAAATATTAGCAAAGAGATTACAGTAATATATCATAAAGATCATATACTATGACCAGGTGGGATTTATACCAGGAACGCAGAACTGGTTTAATATTAAAAAAAAACAAAACAAAAAAACCCAGCAGTATAAATTACCAGATCACTAATAAAACCAACAAAAATCACACAATTATCTCAATAGATGCAGAAAACACTTTTGGCAAAATATAGTGCCCAATTCCTATTAAAAACACTAAAAACATAGGAAAAATGATAAGTAGTATCTATGTAAAATCAAGAGCAGGCATTAGCTGTAATGGGGATAAATGAGAAGTACAAAGGACTGCACCAGGCCAAAGTCTGTCCAGTTTGGCTTCCTTGGAGTTAAATTTCACCCATCTCTGGCCCAACTTTGGACCCCTTTTCTCGCTCCAACAACCTTCAGAACTGGTCTAAGTTTCCTTCTGCCACTGCTATCTTTCCTCGTTGTCCTGGTACCAGATCTCATCTCCTCTATCCTTTCTAGCTCTTCTTCCTGCTGCTGCTGCCCAACCTCACACCCCAGGCCCTTATTTTATTTATTATTTTAAAATGTGATTTATTCACAAAAGAAAAGTTTCACAGCTATCAAGCTCGATTTGCTCTTGGGAGAACTAGATTCTCCCTAGAAAGAAGAGCATTCTATTCTTAAAGCTTCTGCATTAGACATTTCCTTCTAGGAGGAGCAGATCTGGAGGCTTGAGGGCAGAGGCCCCCAAGATAAAGGGATGGTGACCAAAAATGTCTGGGCAGGGGAAGCAGGGAGGGATCTGGAAAACTGGAATCCAAGTCACTGATGCTACTTTTAATGGGGGGAGGGCAGATGTGCAGCCTGTGTGCTCCCCGCCCTGCGATCTTCACGCTGTATGCCGAGAGGACAACGTCTGTGAATGCAACCTGGATTATGAGGGGGATGGCCACAAATGCACACGTAGGTGGGACCCCTCCCCAGTTGTGTCCAGGGATGGGGGAGGGTCCCTGTCACTGGGGAGGTCCCAAGCCTGCAGGCCAAGAGGAAGAACAGACCCTAGTCCTTCCCATAGGGAGTTCACAGTTTGGGTAAGACAGACAAAGGGTCAGTCTAGGTCCTGTCTGTGGGGAGCTCCAGGTTGGGATGATGGCATGTTTGTTTACCTGGAGATGGTCCCCCTGCCTTTTCCAGCGATTGACCACTGCCGGAATGGATATGGCGGCTGTAGCCAGCATGCCAACTGCAGTCAACAGGGTGTAGTTGTGACCTGTACTTGCCACCCTGACTATGAAGGTGATGGAGTGTTCTGTCGGGCCCGGGACCGCTGTGCAGATGGCCAGAATGGAGGCTGTAGTGAGCATGCTGAATGCATTAGCACCGGCCCTGTGAGTGGCTATTGGTTCTGATTCTGGGCCTGGCTCTGGCTACTCCCTGAGCCTTAGTCTCAGCCTTGGTCCTCTTTTATATTTCTGGTCCTGGATCCAGCTTGTCCCAGCCTCCTGTCCCAGTCCCAGCCTCAGCCCCAGCCTTGTCCCCCTTCCCTAGTCCTGGTCCTGGATCCGGCCTCCTGTCCCAGCCCCAATCTCAACCCCAGCCTTGTCCCCCTTCCCTAGTCCTGGTCCTGGATCCAGCCTTTTGTCCTAGCCTCCTGTCCCAGCCC
>JAJPUD010034632.1:0-10734 GCA_023553655.1 Myrmecobius fasciatus
CCTTTTGAAACGGGGACCAGTGATGGTCCTTGCTGTTTTTTTCTGGATTTTTGTCTACCCCACTAGTATAGTTTTGCTGGCTAGTTCTTCTTGCAGCTCTCTTAACTTCTCTTCTACAAATTTGGATGCTATACCACTTGGTACATACATGCTTAGTGTTATTGATAGTGCTCATTGTCTATGTTATCTGTTATGTATGGTAACCTTAAGCAAGATATAGTTTCCTTCCTTAACTCTTTTAATTAGATCAATTTTTGCTTTTGCTTAATCTGAGATCAGAATCGCTTCGATTGCCTTTTTTTTTTTTTTTTACTTCATCTGAAGCATATTAGAGTCTGCTCCAGCCTTTTAACGTTATTCTGTATGTATCACTGTGTTTTAAATGTGTTTCTTGTAAACAACATACTGTAGGGTTCTGGCTTTTAATCCAGTCTGCTATCCACTTGTGTTTTATGGGAGAGTTCATCCCATTCATATTAACAATTAAAATGACTAACTCTGTATTTCACACCATCTTATTTACCCCAACTTATGCTTTTCTCTTTTCTTTCTCCCTTTCCCTTCTCCCCAAGATTTTGCTTCTGGTTACCACCTCCCTCAAACATCCATCTCCCTTTAGAGCCCCTCCTCCTTTCTTATATCTTTCCCTTACTACTTCTGTTTTCCCTTCTATTAGTCTTTCCCTTTCTTCTCCCCTTTCCTGTCCCACTTTCCTATAAGATGAGACAAATTTCTCTGTGAAACCAAAAATATCTGATATTTTCTCTGAGCCAAATCTGATGAGAGTAAGATTCACACAATGTTCATTCCCAGCCCTTCTTTCCCTCAATTATAATAGGTCTTCTTTGCCTCTTCATAAAATGTAATTTCCCTTATTTTGTCTCCATTTTCTCTTTTTTGAATATAATCCCCTTTCCACCTCTAGTTTCTTTTTCATGTTATCAAAATAAAATCAAATTATCCTGTACTTTCTAAGTATATCCATTACAGAGATACAGTTCTCAAGAATTCTTTCCTTTTTACCTTTTTATGTTTCTCTTGAGTTTTGTACTTGGAGATCAGATTTTTTGTTCAGCTTTGGTCTTTTTATCAGAAATAAATGAAATTCACTCTATCATAGAATGTTCATCTTCTTCCCTAAAAGAAAATGCTCATTCTAGCTGGATAGTTGTTTCTTGGCTTCAATCCAAGTTCCTTTGCCTTTCAGAATATTGGATTCCAGGTCCCTTGATCCTTTATGGTGGAAGTTGTTAGGTCTTGGTAATCTTGATTGTGGCTCCTCAATATTTGAATTGTTTCTTTCAGACTTCTTGCAATATTTTTCCTTGATCTTATAATTCTAAATTTTTCCTAAAATTTACCTTGAAGTTCTAATTTTTGGGTCTTTCAGGACGGGGAAGGTGAGTTCTTTCAATGGCTATTTTACCTTCTAGTTCTAGGACATCAGGCCAGTTTTTCTTGATGATTTCCTGAAAGATAATGTCTATTTTTCATCATGGTTTTCAGGACGTCCAATTTTGTTTTTTGTGTTTTTTTTTTGTTTTTTGGTTTTGTTTCTCTGATTCTTGATGTCTCATTGAGTCATTACTTTCCATTTGTTCAATTATAATTTAGTGATTTATTTTCTTAAATTACATTTTTAGGTAATTTTATATTTGGCCAATTAAATTTTTAAATAAGTTGTTCTGTTCATTGCATTTTTTTATTTCACAAATTCTGTTCTTCAATGAATAGGTTTCTTTTTCATATTTATTCTGTAAGGAGTTAAATGTACTTTCCATTTCATCAAATCTATTTTTAAAGGAGTTTTCTTCAGATATTGTTTTTCCTTTTCTTTGCCCTCTTGTAAATATCTCATCTTCTTTCCTTATTTTTCTTCTAACATTTAAAGATCCTTTTTTTTTAAATCTTCCATGAAAGCCTTGTAAAATTGGGAGCAGCTTATATCTCCCTTTGGATCTTCATCTGGAGTTGATTTGCCTTTAGGAACCTCAGGTTTTGAGGTCTGTTCTCTCTCTGCATAAAAGCTATTTATGCTCAGAGTTCTTTTTCCTTTTTTGCTCATTTTTCTTTAAGATTTGAAATCTGCTCTTAAGGAAAAGGGTCAAAATTTGCTTTAGTTTGTCCTCAGACAGTTCTGCTGACTGATTTAATGTGGTGGGTAATCATGGCCAGATCCTGCATTTTTTTTGAGCCTCAGTGACTTACACTTTGCCTTTTATATTTGATTTTTGGTGTTTGACAGCAAATAAGCTAAACCACCACTTGCAAGCCGGACAGAGTAGATTCTCAGAGACGTTTTCCCCTATAGGGATGCCTCAATGCCCTTGCTCCCGAGCCAAGTTTCTTGTCCTGCACTACTCTGCAGTCTGGACTTGTCAGCTTCTCCCCCTGCCTTAATTGAAACAGACCTTTTCTGAAGCTCTTCTGAAATATTTTCTTCTGGAAATTTGTTGTACTACAAATATGTATGGCTTCTGCACTCCAAAACCGGTTCAGAGGCTGAATCTGCTGTTGATTTGAGGGAATCTCAGAGGAGGTTATATAGAATAATGTCTAAACTCTTAGCCTCGTCCCCATGATTATTTATTTCAATTTAGACCCAGGTAATACAGCATAGCCAGAGTTTGAACCACAATCTTCCAATTCCACATCTAGTGACTTTTTCAAGTTTTGAAGAAATATTCAGGATTATCCTTCAACTATTATCTTGAGTTCTTCAGTTTGGAGAACCACCACAACAACAAAACTATTTAAATAAAGTTTTCCCTAGGTTTAGTAAAATATTGCTGTGTTTGAGGGGTATTCTTTGCTAAACTGGATATGTGATTGATTCAAAGTACAAGTAAGCTTGAGAATAATATCCCAAATATCACCTACATTATCAACTCCATAATAATTTGTCTTAGAAAGTACGTCTTACTGAATTTTTTACTGAAATGGAACCTCAGATCTATCACCAGCATTAAAAAAACTATAAAGTATACTTTTGATGAGTTAACTAGCTTATTTTTCCCACAATAAAACATGGGTCATTTAAGAAAAAAGTCCTAAATCTGAAAAAGACCTCTAATTAATTAAACCATTCACTCATTGCTTAGTTAGTTAGTTAGTTGGGTCTAACCTCCTCATTTTAATGATTAAGAAACCCAGAGCCTCTGAATCCATAATGACTGTTCTTTTCAGTGTTCCACATTTACTTAGACAAGCTGCCGTATCCAAACATAATTGATCTCCCTAATGTGTTTATGTTTGTACACAAATCAAAATGTCATATGTAAATACACCTGTACATTGGTTTCAAGGTAAATCTGTTCTGATAGCTGTATTTCTAAGCAACTGTATCCTATTAAGGGGCATAATCTGCAAAAGTTGTGCTGATATTTTGAATTCAGAGTTTCTTATTATTCTTGGGGAGGCTATGGTCCTTATCATTTTATTACCATCACAAAGCAGAGTACACAAAATAGTACTAAATTGCGCTGGCTATGGGTATACAGCCTATATGATTACAAACATATAGTAAAAATCGTATAGTACATTGACTTTATTCAGTCTTCTCCTTGCTTTCTTATATCCAGCTGCTATAGATTACCTTCCTTATAGGACTGCTTTGGGTCGTCATTTAAAGAACTTAAAATCCTTATACGTTTTTGAGAATAGTTCTATCCTTTACATTGCTTCTTATTACAAATAAGAAAATATCCAAGACTGGAGAGAGGGAAGGGAGAATTTTGAATAAAATTACACATTCTATTAAAAACTACATTCATTTCATCTGCAATGCACTGACATCATAAAATCAACAAGATAACCTTCCTAATATTGGAGATAAAAAAGATACATTGTTGACTATGTGGATCAACTACTAAGAAAATGCTTTTCCTTAATTGGGGAAATTTAATTTGAAGCTAGTTTCAAATTTTAAAATTAATTTTTTTGAAATTTGAAGTTTAGTAAACAATAAAGGAAATAAAGTTGATGTACTCTGTGTTTTAAGGAAAGGAATGTAGAATGAATAAACATTAAGAGTCATAGGCATTATTTCATATTAATTACTATGGTATTGTGATCTTTTTATTACAATAATAGTTTAAAAATATATAGTATTTTGACTTCTAAGACATTGATGTGAATTTTTTTTTTATTTGCAAAACATATGTATGGGTAATTCCTAAACATTAACCCTTACAAAGCTTTCTGTTACAAATTTTCCCCCTTACTCCCCACCCTTCCCCTAGATGGCAGGATATCCACTACATGATAATTATGTTAGAATACTTAAGAAATCGAATATATGTATAGTTATTGCATAATTTTTTGTGCAGGAGAAATCATATCTACAAGAAAGAATAATCAGATAAAGGAAATACAATGCAAGCAAACCTCAATAGAGAACATGAAAATGTTATGTTGTGGTCCACATTTCACATCCCTCTCTCTGGGTGTATATGGCTCTCTTCACCGAACAATTGGAACTGGTTTGAAGCATTTTATTGTTGAAGAGAGTCATGTCCATTAGAACTGATCCTCATATAGTATCATTGATGTGAATTTCAAGATATTTCGATGTAGCTTTTTATTCTTGGATTTATTACCACTGAACAAGAGTTCATTTTTCTTGTGTTGTTCTTAACTCTATGTTTTTCTAAAGTTCTTTTGCATTTAGGCTCTCCTGACCTTCAGACCATTATTTATGCAAATGTTACAATAAACTTAACAAGGCACACATCTAATAAATTTTTTCATAAGTATGCCATGCCCCCAAAAAATCTGGCACCAACATATCTTATAGAATTATTTCTTTTATATTCTTTTCACACTTGCCATGTTGCAGGAAAAGAAAATGGGTATTTCTTGAATTTGATATTCCATCTCTCACCATTATATATTTTCTCAAGCAATTCTGTAGTTTTTACTTCTCTTAGGCTTTTCATCTCAATCTGCCGTAAATATCTTCCTTCACTGTGCTTCTCAATTTCTACCTTAATCCTGGAATTTTCAATCATTAATCTACCATTTAATGTTTTCTTTATCATCAAATAATCTTTTTATCATATGTGTTTACATTTTACTCCACCCCAATGAATATCAGAACCTTGAAGGCACAATTTTTGGTCTTTGTATTCCATGTCTAGCACAATAATTTTCAAATAGTAGATGCCTAATAAAATTTTAATAATTTTAATAGAATTAAAATATTTGCAAGGCAGTTCTTTATTATATAATACATGTAGGAAAATTTATGGCTGGGATAATAAATTAAAATTATAATATTATGAAGTCTTTAATTAATTTTATTTGCTATAATTTTACCCTTTATAATTAAACTTATTATTTTTATTTTTTTGGTTGAGGCACTGGGGTTGTGACTTGCCCAGGATCACACAGAAAGGAAGTGTTAAATGTTTGAGACACAATTTGAACTCAGAACCTCCTGACTTGAGGGCTGGTGCTCTATCCACTGCACCACTTAGCTTCCCCTATAATTAAAGGTTTTATGACCAAAAAAATTAGATTAATAAATAGGCCTAACTATGAAGAAAATGCGGAGAATATATTTATATGAATATTTTAAAGTCCTTTTGTCTATTTGGGGAAATTTTGAGGAATAATCCTTATGATCTATTAACAGGTTTAATATTTATGGATAAAGAGCAGTAAGATAACCACATAAAATATTGAAAGACTGTGCTTCTCCTTTGAGATATTAAAAAAGCACTGATAAAAATGAAAGAAGTGCATATTCTCTTTGAAGCAGAAATCTATTGAGTAAAGGCATGATTCCAAAATGAATGTTAAATTTACCTTACTCAAGTTGTGACAAAAACATATTATCAAACAATCATACAACCTAAATATGTTAATAAAATAAGTTCCAGAGGTGGCAAGTTGCACCAGTCATTCACTTAAAAACTTGCAAAGTAATAGACACATTATAAGATCAGAGCTTAGGGACCTCAAAAGCCATAAAGTATAATTTTCTTTTGCCTCAGAGGCAAGGAGTGCTAAAGTTCAACCTTTTCATTTTGTATTTAAGGAAACTGAGACCCATAGAAGTTAATTGACTTCAACAGCCCTGAAGTCAGGAGGACCTGAGTTCAAATCTGATCTCAGATACTTAAGACTTCCTAGCTGTGTGACCCTGGGAAAATCACTTAACCCCAATTGCCTCAGCAAATTAAAAAAAAAAGTTAACTGACTTGCACTTAGTCACATTTATAGTAAGTTACAGATACAGCTTGAATTTGATACTCTTTTCACTGTACCAAATAAAAATGAGCTACTAACATTGATCAATAATATTGGCATATTAATATCACTGAATCACAACTAATATACATGGACCCAATGGGTCAGTTTTCCTTATATTTAAGTGATTTATTAATAAATATTTCTTTAACTCTCATATGGACATGCATCATTAGATAGTTGAACACCATGATTGCTAAAAAAGATGGGGAATAAAGACTATGAGAATGTCACTGAGTACTAGTGAAGCTATAAAAAACAAATTAGATCTTTCCTTTCAATTGAATAGAAATAATAAATATTTACTGAACACCTACTTTTTGCAATGCATCCTGCTGAGTGTTGAAAAATATGTAAACATGATTAGGATTATGACTTTTGACCTCAAGGAGCTTGAACTTTAGAAGAATAGAATATAATGAAATAAATGCTTTAAAAAATAGCATTGGAAGATTCTGGTAAGATTGTGGAGAAAATCAGTAAATTTCAAGCTCTCCAGATTTCCCCCACAAACAGAACAAATTTTCACCTTAGAGTGAATATAGTCTGGTGAAAAACCAAGAAGACTTGGGGCAGAATGGTGGTATAACACAAGAAGATTTGAAGAAAGACTTCAGGCTGGGGATTGATCCATGGGAAGTTCAAGTACCTCTGGGCTAGCTTCAAGAAAAACCAAGTGAAGACCCCTTGGTCTAGCTGAGTTTGGCTGGACCCTCAGCATGAACCACAGAAACTTTGACCTCTCAGAAAGCAGGCAGAGTCAGAGGTCTGAGTCCTGGAAGACAGAAGGAACCTGAGCTGATTAAAAACACCAGGTTCAGTTGTGATGTAGAGACCCAGCCCTGGGTGAAAAGAAACCAAAAAAACAGTGAGTACAGAGTCAGTGGGGCAGGGATGCTGCTGGCTGTAGGCACTTGAAGATAGGGGGAGCTTTTGGTTTGGGTTTTCAGGTGAGAGGGGAAAGCTGAAATGAAGCTGAAGGCACCTCCTTCCACTCCATGATTAGAAGAGCATTAATACTTCTCATTTAAAAAATGCAGATTTTGCTATCCTATCTACTGACAATCAAAAGAACCAGTTCCACAGCCAAAAATACTATATCCAGCAAAATTATCTTGAATTTTAAATGAGAAAAAGGAACATTAAGCAAGCATAGATTTTCAGAATTTTCAACCACAACCAAACTCAAAAGAAAATTTAATATATGAGCCATTATCTAAGATTAATTTTAAAGAATTTAAAGTGGACAAATTGGAAACACTACATATATATCAGGAAGGACATTGCACCCCTCCAAAATCTATAAAAAATTAGGGGGAAGAGATGGATAGAGGGGAAGCAAAGGGTGGGTGAAGAAGAGAAGGGAGGTATCAATAGGTTGGGAAGGATAAGTAATAGCCAAGCAAGTTAAAGAGCAGATTTAAAATACAAGAGTTAGCAGGGATAGAAAAGAAGAAATAAACAAAAACTACAACAAGGATCAGGAGTCCAATTTATTAGGGAAAAATTTTATAGCTAGTAATCTTTTATCTTAAAGTAAAACTTAAAAATTCAATTGAGAGAAATCTCCATTATATGTCAGCCATATTAATGTTGTTTTAGATGCATGTTTACTTATGGGTAAATGCACATCTATCTCCCTAGCTATCTGTGTGTCTGAATATAGAGAGAGAGATAGATATGTATGTATGTTGCTCTATGTGTGTGTGCATACAGATATATGTATATGTGTGTGGGTCTATGGATGGTTGTTAATGTATCTATATGTAAGGGGGTTTGTGCATACACATGGGGGTGTATGTAGCTATTAAATATATCTGTGCTTAACTATAACCTGTTTGGAAGAGGTGGGGGGGAATGAAAGGGGAAATAAAAGAATAAAGTAAAAAAAAAGTGCTCAGCAGAGAAAGAAAGAACAATCTAAAAGGAAGCCAAGAAAAGGTAGACATTCATGAATATAATTTCTTCTACAATTATATTTTTGAATGAGAGATTTATTGTTATATATTTTGAAACTCCCCTGATGTTCTGCTGGGCACATGAAAATATTGTGTTATGTTTTGTTTTCCTTTTCTGCCTTTCTTTTTTCTATTCTGTTTTTTTTTTAATAAACAGAATTTTTTAAAGTGTTACTGTGATCAGTAGATCATTAAGGATACATAAAGGAGAAAGCTCATTTCTAATTAAGACTATTAAAAAGACAGCAGCATTTACATTTGAATTTCAAGATAAAATATGATTTTAACTGACCAAAAGTAAAGAAAAAGTGTAAGGAATACAATGAGCAAAATTATGAAGACACGAGGGCTAAATGTATTCAAGGAATGATGTAGTCAATTTTTCATGGACCAAAAACCACATTTACACTTTATTTGATAGGAATCCCCTAAAAGTATTTGAGTTGAGAAAAGAAGCAAACAGGGTGCCCATCAATTGGAGAATGGCTGAATAAATTATGGTATATGAATGTTATGGAGTATTATTGTTCTATAAGAAATGGCCAGAAGGATGATTTCAGAGAGGTCTGGAGAGACTTGCATGAACTGATGCTGAGAGAAATGAGCAAAACTAGGAGATCATTGTACATGGCAACAACAACACTATATGATGATCAATTCTGATGGACCTGGTTCTCTTCAACAATGAAATGCTTCAAACCAGTTCCAATTGTTCAGTGAAGAAGGCCATATACACCCAGAGAGAGGGATATGAAATGTGGACCACAGCATAACATTTTCATGCTCTCTGTTGATGTTTGCTTGCATTGAGTTTCCTTTCCCAGATTTTTTTTCTTGCGGACATGATTTTTCTTACACAACAAGATAAATGTGGAAATATGCATACATTTATTTTATTTGTCAAATATTTTAACATAATTAACATGTACTGGACTTCCTGCCATCTAGGAGAGGGGTGGATACTGGGGCGGAGGGGATTTTGTAACAGAAAGTATGTAAGTGTCAATGTTGAAGAATTACCCATACATATAAAAGTTTAATAAAAAAAAGAAGCAAACAGATGACTGCTTTAGAAATATAAAACTGGCAGTAGTATGTAGAATGGTTTGGGGTAAGGAGGAGAATTGTTGTTTAATTGTTGTCAGTCATATCCAAGTTTCGTGATGCCATTTAGGATTTTCTTGATAAATATATTCAAGTGGTTTGCCACTTCCTTCTCTAGTTCACTTTAAGATAAGGAAACTGAGATAAACAGGGTGAAGTGACTTCAAACAGGTTATAAATGTCTGAAGCCAAATTTGAACACAGTAAAGCACAATATCCATTGCATCACCTGGCTGCCCAAATTGTGTGTGGTGGTAGTAAACATTTTCTCTCCAATTTATTTAGTATCTCATTTGTGTAAATGTTTGGAACCCTGAAATACCAATACTTTCCTCTAAATATGTCCAAATAAAAATAAAACAAAGGTATCTGAGCTAAGGAACATCAAATGTGCTATATTTTGGCCCAAAAATATTGATAGTTTCTTCCCTGTTTGAAACGGTAACCATAGTCCACTTCACGATCGACTTCCTTCCTGGGGTAGAGCCATGGTGGCGGAGATCAGACAGGAGTCTCTGTAACCTCCTCTAACCTCCCCTCAAACCAACAACATATGAAGCCTCTAGACTGATTCTGAAGCAAAAAAAATCCACAATATCTGGAGAACAACACTATTCTAGAAGAAGATACTCTGGAAGAACCTCAAAACAGGTCTATTTTAATTGGGCAGGGGGGTGGTCTACTGAAGCCAGACTGCAGCGCAGGGAGACCGGGGCATGGAGCTGGAGCAGGGAGCTGGAACAGGAGTCGGAACAGGAGTGGGAGCGTTGTGCTTTTCACACACCTGGGAGTCTTCTGCGAGCCTCTTGGAACAATTTGTCCTGATTGTGGGCAGGTGGTTTGGAGGATCTGCCTGTTGAGGGGGATAGATTGTGAACCACTGAACCCCTGATGAGCATCCAACCTAGCTTCCATTACACAGCACCTTAAAGCAATCAATCAAACAACAGGACTGATCAGCACCAGAAATAATTCAATCAGCAGAGCTGCCCAGTATCTGAAATAATTCAATCAGCAGAACTGCCCCAGGGTGAACTAAAGCAGAACTGCCCAGCACCTGACATAAGTCCATCAGCAGAACTGCCCAGTTCCTGAAATAACTCAATCAGCAGAACTGCCCCAGGGCAAATTAAAGCAGCTGTCCCACCTTTGCCCTAAACAGACCTCACACCTTAAAAAAAAATGAATAAAAAACCAAAAAGAGCTCTCACCATAGACAACTTTTATGGAGAGAGGGAAGAACAGACCTCAAATCCTGAGGCCCCTAAAGGTAAAGCAACTCCAGAAAAAGCCCCAAAGAGAGACATAAACTGGTCTCCATGTCACAAGGCTTTCTTTGAAGATTGCATAAAAAAATCTGAAAAGAGAGTTAGAAGAAACATGGGGAAACGAAATGAGATCACTACAAAATAAAATAGAA
>JAJPUD010034633.1:0-10734 GCA_023553655.1 Myrmecobius fasciatus
CTGGAATGAGCACCCAAGTCCCCTAATTCCCAGTGTAGTGCTCTTTTCACTATATGAACCAGGTGAGTGATATATACCACTCTTGCCCCCACAAAGAAAAAAAAAAGTAAGTAATGCTTCTTCTGTGAGCAGTAATGGCTTAATAGCCTTCGGTGTCTCTTTTTTCTAAACCAACAGGGGGCTATCATTGCATTTTATATTAACTTTGGCACTTCAGTTTTTCTCTTGGGCACACTCAGCAGGCAATGAAGACATTGTAATGGATGGCTTGTGTGACAGCTATTCATGGGAATGGCTTTGCTTTGTTGTAAGAATTGCTCTCCACCTGAGAGAAAGGAAAGTAGTTAAAAGCCAGAAAGTTATGGAGAAGGGTATTGTCTGCTACTGTGATCTAAATAGAGGGCAATTTACCATTTCCTTTGAGAACACTGGCAGATTTTTGCCTTAAGTATACTTGAACTAACACAGAGATATAACTAGGGTTGAGTAGTTGAGATTTTCTCTTAGGGATGGGCATGTTTTGGTGAGGAAATGGGGGGAACCTACTTCTCTTATATAGGTTCTAGACATTGCTAGTCCCATTTATTTTCCCACACCTCAAGAACATCTGATTTCCTGTGTACCTATGGGTTTGTTTTTAGAGTGTAACTTAATCCTAGGAGAAGGCAAAAGAGTAAATTTTTTTTTTAATTTTTTAAAAAGCTTTAAAGCTTTTTATTTACAGAACATATGAGTGATTTTTCTACATTGACCTTTGCAAAAACTTTTTTTTTGTTCCAAGCTTTTCCCCTCCTTCCCCCCATCCCCACCCCTAGATGACAGGTAATCTAATACATGCTAAATATGTTAAATTATATGACAAATCCAATATATGTATATCTATACAGTTATCTTACTGCACAAGAAACATCAGATCGAGAAAGAGAGAGAAAAAAAACAAAAACAAAAACAAAAACAACCTAAGAAGGAAAACAAAAT
Source organism: Myrmecobius fasciatus (assembly GCA_023553655.1). Lineage (NCBI taxonomy): Eukaryota > Metazoa > Chordata > Mammalia > Dasyuromorphia > Myrmecobiidae > Myrmecobius > Myrmecobius fasciatus. The sequence goes on from JAJPUD010034633.1 coordinate 979, forward strand.
GCAAGGACATATTCACAGAAAGCATTGAAATGCTGTGTTGTGGTCCACACTCAGTTCTCACAGGCCTCTCTCTGGATGTATATGACTATCTTCATCACTGAACAATAGGAGTTGGTTTGAATCACATCATTGTTGAAGAGAACCATGTCCATCAGAATTGATCATTGTATAGTCTTGTTGATGTGTATAATGTTCTCCTGGTTCTGCTGATTTCACTCAGAATCAGTTCATGCAAGTCTCTCTAAACCTTTCTGAAATGATCTTGCTGGTCGTTTCTTATAGAACAATAATATTTTGTAACATTCATATACTGTAATTTATTCAGCCATTCTCCAATTGATGGGCATTCTTTCAGTTTCCAATTTCTTGCCACTACAAAAAGGGCTGTCACAAATATGCTTGCACATTTGGGTCCCTTTGCTTCCTTTAAGATCTCTTTGGGATATAGGCCCAGGAGAAACACTGCTGGGTCAAAGGGTATGCACAGTTTGATACCTTTTTGAGTATAGTTCCAAATTGCTCACCAGAATGGTTGGATCTGTTCACAATTCCACCAACAATGTATCACTGTCCCAGTTTTCCCACTTCCCCTCCAACATTCATCACTATCTTTTCCTGTCATCTTAGCCAATCTGACAAGTATGTAGTGGTATCTCAGAGTTGTCTTAATTTGCATTTCTCTGATCAATAGCGATTTGGAGCATCTTTTCATGTGACTAGAAATAGTTTTAATTTCATCATCTGAAAATTGTTCATGTTTTTTCACCATTTATCAATTGCAGAATTGCTTGAATTCTTATATATTTGAGTCAATTCTCCATATATTTTAGAAATGAGGCCTTTATCAGAATCTTTCAATGTAAAAAATATTTTCCCAGTTTATTGCTTCCCTTCTAATCTTGTCTGAATTTATTTTGTTTGAACAAAACCTTTTTAACTTGACATAGTCAAAATTATCTATTTTGTGATTAATGATAATCTCTAGTTTTTCTTTGGTCACAAATTCCTTCCCCCTCCACAGTTCCTACATTGTTCTAATTTGTTTATAATATCATTCTTTATGTCTAGCTCATGAATCCATTTCGACCTTATCTTGGTAAAACGTGTTAGGCGTGGGTCAATGCTTAGTTTTTTCCATACTAGTTTCCTATTTTTCCAGCAGTTTTTGTCAAATAGTGAGTTTTTATCCTAAAAGCTGGGATCTTTGGGTTTATCAAACACTAGATTATTATTGTCATTGAGTATTTTGTCCTGTAAACATAACATGTTCCACTGATCTACTACTTTGTTTCTTATCCAGTACCAAATGGTTTTGGTGACCACTGCTTTATAATATATTTTTAGATCTGGTACAGCTAGGCCACCCTCATTTGCTTCTTTTTTTTTCATTAATTCTCTTGAAATTCTTGACCTTTTGTTTTTCCAGATGAATTTTGTTGTTATTTTTTCTGTCATTAAAATAATTTCTTGGGTGTTTTATTGGTATAGCACTAAATAAATAGATTAGTTTAGGTAGTATTGTCATCTTTATTATATTTGTTTGACCTATCCAAAAGCACTTGATATTTTTTTAATTGTTTAGATCTGACTTCATTTGTGTGGAAAGTGTTTTGTAGTTTTGCTCATATTGTTCCTGACTTTCCCTTGGCAGATAGATTCCCAAATATGTTATACTCTCAAAAGTTATTTTATTTTATTTTATTTTATTTGCATAACATATGTGTGGGTAATTCTTCAACAATAACCCTTACATAGCTTTCTGTTACAAACTTTCCCCCCAACTCCCCACCCCTCCCCTAAATGGCAGGATATCCACTACATGTTAATTATGTTAAAATATTAGCAAATAGAATACATGTATACATATTTTCAAACTTATCATTGTTGTGCAAGAAAAATCTTATCTACACAAAAAAATATATCAGATAAAGGAAACACAATGTAAGCAAATATCAATCAAGGAGTATTAGAATGTTATGTTGTGGTCCACATTTCACATCCCTCTCTCTGGGTGTATATGGCTTTCTTCAGTAAACAATTGGAGGTGGTTTGAAACATTTCTTTGTTGAAGAGAGCCATGTCCATCAGAATTGATCGTCATATAGTACTGTTGTTGCCGTGTATAATGATCTCCTGGTTCTGCTCATTTCACTCAGCATCAGTTCATGTAAGTCTCTCCAAGCCTCTCTGAAATCATCTTGCTGGTCATTTCTTACAGAACAATAACATTCCATAATATTCATATACCATAATTTATTCAGCCATTCTCCAATTGAAGGGCATCTATTCAATTTCCAGTTTCTAGCCACTACAAAAAGGGCTGCCACAAACATTCTTGCACATGTGGGGCCCTTTCCTTCCTTTATGATTTCTTTGGGATATAAGCCCAATAGAAATGTTGCTGGGTCAAAGGGTATGCACAGTTTGATAACTTTTTGAGCGTAGCTCCAAATTGTTCTCCAGAATGTCTGTATCCGTTCACAGCTCCACCAACAATGCATCAGTGTCCCAGCCCTCCCACATCCCCTCCAACATTCATCATTAACTTTTCTTGTCATTTTAGCCAATCTGACAGGTGTGAAGTGGTACCTCAGGGTTGTCTTGATTTGCATTTCTCTGATCAATAGTGATTTGAAGCACTTTTTCATGTGATTATAAATAGTTTTAATTTCATCCTCTGAAAATTGTCTGTTCATATCCTTTGACCATGTATTGATTGGAGAATGGCTTTAATTTTAATAAATATGAGACAATTTTCTATATATTTTAGAGATGAGATCTTTATCAGAACCCTTAAATGTAAAGATGATTTCCCAATTTATTGCTTCCCTCCTAATCTTGTCTGCATTGATTTTGTTTGTACAAAAACTTTTTAACTTAGTATAGTCAAAGTTATCTATCTGGTTTTCAATTAAGAGTTCCAGTTCTTCTTTGGACATAAATTTATTCCATCTCCATGGGTCTGAGAGGTAAACTATATTACAATCCTCTAATTTACTTATAGTATCACTCTTTATATCCAGATCATAAACCCATTTAGATCTTATCTTGGTATGTGGTGTTAGATGTGGGTCAAGCCCTAATTTCTTCCACACTAGTTTCCAGTTTTCCCAGAAGTTTTTGTCAAATAGTGAATACTTATCCCAAAAGCTGGGGTGTTTGGGTTTATCAAAGACTAAATTGCTATAGTTATTGCCTAGTTTGTCTTGTGATTCTATCCTATTCCACTGATCGACTACTCTGTTTCTTAGCCAGTACCAAATGGTTTTGATGACCGCTTCTTTGTAATATAGTTTTAGATCTGGTACAGCAAGTCCACCATCGTCAGCCTTTTTTTTCATTAATCCCCTTGAAATTCTTGACCTTTTGTTTTTCAAAATGAACTTTGCTACTATTTTTTCTAGATCTGTAAGATAATTTCTTGGGAGTTTTATTGGTATGGCACTAAATAAGTAAATTAGTTTGGGTAATATTGTCATTTTTATTATATTCGCTCGGCCTACCCATGAGAATTTTAAATTTTTCCAATTGACTAGGTCTGATTTGATTTGTGTGGAAAGTGTTTTGTAGTTTAGTTCATATAGTTCCTGACTATCCCTTGGCAGATAAATTCCCAAATATTTTATACTATCAACAGTTATTTTGAATGGAATTTCTTTTTGTATCTCTTGCTGCTGAACTTTATTGGTAATACCTAAAAATGCTGATGATTTATGTGGATTTATTTTGTATCCTGCAACATTGCTAAAGTTGTAAATTGCTTCTAGTAGTTTTTTAGTTGAGTCTTTAGGGTTCTCTACGTATATCATCATGCCATCTGCAAAGAGTGATAATTTGGTTTCCTCATTACCTACTCTAATTCCTTTAATCTCTTTTTTCTTCTCTTACTGCCAAAGCTAACATTTAAGACAATATTAAATAATAATGGTGACAGTGGGCAGCCTTGTTTCACTCCTGATCTTATTGGGAATGGTTCTAGTTTGACTCCATTACATATGATGCTTGCTGAAGGTTTTAAGTAGATACTACTAATCATTTTAAGGAAAAGCCCATTTATTCCTATACTCTCCAGTGTTTTTAATAGGAATGGGTGTTGGATTTTATCAAAGGCTTTTTCTGCATCTATTGAGATAATCATATGGTTTTTATTAATTTGGTTATTAATATAATTGATTATGCTAATAGTTTCCCTAATATTGAACCAGCCCTGCATTCCTGGTATAAATTCTACTTGGTCATGATGTATTATCCTGGGGATGACTTTCTGTAATCTTGTTGCTAAAATCTTATTTAAATTTTTTGCATCAATATTCATTAGGGAGATTGGTTTGTAATTTTCTTTTTCTGTTTTAGCCTTTCCTGGTTTCCATATCAGTTCTATATTTATCTCATATTAGGAATTTGGCAGAACTCCTTCATCTATTTTTCCAAATATTTTATATAGTATTGAAATTAATTGTTCTTTAAATGTTTGGTAAAATTCACTTGTGAATCCATTTGGCCTTGGAGATTTTTTCCTAGGGAGTTCATTAATGATTTGTTCATTTTTTCCCCTAAATTGGGATTAAGTAATTTATTTCCTCTTCTGTTAACTGGGGTAATTTATATTTTTACAAATATTTATTCATTTCAGTTAGATTGCCAGACTTTTTCCATACAGTTGGGCAAACCATCTTCTAATTAATGCTTTATTCTTTGTCATTGATGGTAAATTCATCTTTTTAGTTTTAGATACAGGTAATTTGTTTTTTTCTTTCCTTTTTTCTGATCAAATTAACCAATGATTAATTTCTGTATATTATTTATGTTGCTATTTAGAGATGTACAATTTCCCTTAAGCACTGTTTTGATTGCATCCCATAGGTTTTGGTATGTTGTCTCATTATTGTCATTTTCTTGGATGAATTTATGGATTATTTCTGGATTTGTTCTTGGATAGATTTATGAATTTTTTGTCTGATCCACTCATTCTTTACAATTAGGTTATTTAATTTCCAATTGGTTTTATTCTATCTTTTCCCTGGCCCTTTATTGAATACATTTTTATTGCATTGTGGTGTAAAAAAGAAAGGATTTTCTATTTCTTCCTTTTGCATTTGATTGTAAGGTTTTTATGCCCCAATACATGGTCAATTTCTGTGTGGTGCCATGTAATGCCAAGAAAAATGTATATTCCTTTTTTCCACATCCAATTTTCTTTAGAGGTATGTCATATCTAGGTTTTCTAGGATCCTATTTACTTTCCTAGTTTCTTTTTTATTTATTTTGTGGCTAAACTTTTCTGAATCTGAGAGGAAGGTTGAGAATAATCTTGCTCTCTAGTTATTCCTTTAATCACCTTAAAATTCTCTCTATGAATTTGTCTACACTACCACTGCCTACACACTTGTTATCAATACTATTTCATTATTTTTCATATGCTTTATCAATATATACTTTCTCTCATTATTTCTTTTAATGATATCTATTTTATTTTCCGAGATCAAAATTGCCATCCCTGCTTTTCTTTTACTTCAGCTGAAGCATAATGAATTCTGTTCCAGCCTCTTACCTTTACTCTGAATGTGTCTCTCTGTGTGTAATGTGTTTATTGTATACATCATATTGTAGGATTCTGTTTTTTATTCTACTCAGCTGTTTTCTTCCATTTTATAGAAAAGTTCATTCCATTCATTTTAACAATTATGATTACCAGCTCTGTATTTCCCTCCATTCTATTTTCTATCCTGTATATACTTTTGTACTCTGTTTCCACCCTGTCCTTAGTTCTGTGTTTTTATTTTTACCTATCCCACTCACTACCTTATTTCCTATCATCTATCCCCCCTTCTCTTACTATTTTTTTACCCACCCACTTTTCTTTATCCTAATTTCCCTCCCCCTTCTTTTAGTAGTGCTTTAGTGCTTTTTGTTAACACACTCCACCCACCATTTTATCTTCTGTCAACTTTTACCCCTTTTTCTTATCTTTTTTCATAGTTTTTCTGCCCTGCCTTCTATTTTTTCCCTCCCTTTTCTTTTCCTCTTTCTTCTTTACAGGGTTAGCTAAATTTCTATAGCCACCTGAATGATCAATTATTCCCTTTTATACCCAAAATGATGAGATCAAGCTTCAGACAATGCCCATCTTCCTCCCTTCTTTCCCTGGATTGTAATAGGTCTTTTACACCCCTTCATGTAAACTAATTGTTCCATTATAGTTCCTCTTTCCTCTTTTTCCAGTACAGACTTTTCCCCATCCCTTAATGTCTTTTTTCTGGGATGTCATTACATCAGACACCCTTCACAACTTCATCCTCAGTCCATGTTAAGCCCCCCTTTGTCTGCCCTAATGACAATTATATTTCACAAGAATTACAGATGCTATTTTCCTATCTAGATCTGTAAACAGTTTAATCATTAAATACTCTGTTTCCACCCTGTCCTTAGCTTTTGGTGTTTCACAAAGTCATTAGCTTCCATGTGCCCTGTTCTGGTTTTTAATATGTGATTTTCTTCAGTTAGCTTTTGTATGTCCTTTTCCATTTGGCTGAACACTCTTTTCATTCCCGTGAGACTGATTTTTGTTGAAGTTTTTTTAGTTTATCTTGAGCTGGAGAGTGGTTTCCCTCCTTCAGACTCTACACATAGGCTTGGTTTCATATGATTTTCAAGGGAAACTGGGAGAGCTCAAGCAACTTCTTGACTTTACTCCATCTTGGTTCCCCTGCCTGCTATATTCTCTTCACCACCTTTACTTTCTAGTTCTGGAGCTATAATCAAATCAATATTGCCATGACTTCTAGAAAAAAAATCACTATTTTTTTCCACTGGCTCTATACATTTTTTTGGTTTATTCATGATTAATACCAGTTAAATCTGATAGTTTGGGCCAAAATATAAAGTTAAATGGGACATTTGTTATCCAGATACCAGAAAATACTTTTATTTTAGTTAATCATAATACTTTTTTAAGTTCACTTAACTAGTTAGATATGAGTGCCATGTGAAATTCTCATCATAACTGAATAAAGAAATTTAGAGTAGGGAAGAATTGTTTATCCAATAAAGCTTTGACTCATTTCTTCATACTTTTTCAATGTGATTTTTGTATCTAGTCTACTGTTGTAAGATAGAGGGAGGAATTCCAGTCTCTTCTGTCCTGGATATTTTACACCTAGGTGACCAGAAGTATTGTTAGTGACCTGAACTTTAGTCACTTTAGCAAATTCAATCTTGATGGGAGTTTAAGTTTTAGGTTTGGGGCTTTTTTATTGAGACTGAGTCTTCAGATTCACAGCTGATGGTCACACAATGCTTTGACCTGCTCCTTTTTAAGTTTGTAGTGACTCATTAATCTCTTTTTAAGCAGCACAGTGACCCTTTTGGGACCCATCAAATAGAAATCTAATTTACTGTGCTAACCTAGTTGATTTTCACCTTATTAGAATTGAAAAATCCTAAGCTAAAACAATTCACTCACATCTGCTTTCCCAGTAGCAGAGATTATAGATATTTCCACTCACCTGGCACAGTAGCTTTCTTTATTAAGTCACATACTTTTTCAAACAATAAAAATCTATCTTCTTTCTTTCCTAACCAAACTTTCCCTGAATTGAGAACAAAAGAAAAAAATGTAACATATTGCAAAAATATATAGACAAAACAAATTTCTGCACTAGTCATGCTAAAAAAAAATAATTCTTCACTTTGAGGCCTTCACCTCTATATTACTATTTGGAAAGCATGTTTTATCATTGGTCTTATAGATTTATGGTTGGTCAATAAAATGATCACATTCCCTAATAATTTCAAAGTTACTTGTCTTTAAATAATGTTGATGCTTCTAAAAATTGTGCTGCTGTTTCTGTCCACTTAACTTTGCAATATTTCATTTAAGTCTTCCCAGGTTTCTCTGAAAACATGTCTTTATTACTTGCAGCAAAATCATAGTCCATGATTTGCTAGGCCATTCTCCAATTGATGGGTACTCTCAGATTCCCATTCTTTGTTTCCTTGAAAAGAGTTAGAAATGTTTTTTAATCCTTTATTAGTTTCTTTTGCAGTGCTTAATTTACCCTCCCTCTACTTTTCAGTTCTCACTTGTTCCCCTCCTAATTTTCTGTTGAGTGAAATATATTTCTGTACCTAGTTCTGTGGTTATGTATTCTTCCCTTTATATGGTCAATTAAGGTGATAATGAGATTCAGTCCTTCACTGTCATTATCTCTTTTCTATTTGTATAGATGTCTATTGTGCATCCTGATTGTATGAAATAGTTTTCTCTAATAATTCTTTTTCCCCATCCAATATATTGATATTTCCCTATCTGATTAGTCTTCTCTTTAGATCAACACATCAAAGAACTATTTCCAAGACTTGTCTAATTAGAATCCCTCTTTCACCCCAGATGATGATAGGATCCAGAGTAGACACAATATTATCTCCATGTATTGGAATGTAAGCAGTTTGAATTTGTTTAGTTCTTAATGATTGCTTATTTATGTTTACTGTTTTGTTCCATTTAACTTTTATGTTTGAACTTCAGATTTTCTATGCATCTCCTGTTTTATTGTCAGGAAGACTTGGAAATCTATATTGTGGAGACTTCAAAATCATGTGCAATCCTGACTGTGTTTCTTCAGTCCTTGAATTCTTAGTTTTTTGACTGTTTAAAGTATTTCTTTTCAGCTAGAATTGTTGGAATTTGAGTATAATATTCCTGGAATTTATGTTTGGAGAATTAATTCAGGGGATGGCCTGTGGTTCCTGTCTATTTCCATTTTTATTGTCCAGTTTCAAAACATCTGGGCAGTTTTCTTTTATGTTTTCTTGAAATACAGTAACTAAACTTATTTTCGGCATAGAGTTCAGGTAGTCCAATGATTCTTACATCTTTTTTTCAATGTTTTCTGGGTCACCTTTTTTATTGTTTACATTTTAATTATTTTTAAAAATTCAATTTTTTTTTAGTTTTGAATTTTCTCCTTTCTTTTCCTCTTCTCAAATTTCTTAAGAAGGCAGAAAACAATGTTAAAAACATGTAGATTCATGAAAAGATTGCCATTAATAGGCATGTTCAAAACAAAAGAAAACAAAAAAATAAAAGGAAAGAAAAGAAAGTCTGATGATATTTGCAATCTGAGTCCATAAATTTTCTATCTAAAGGTGAATACTCTCTTAATGAGGGCTTTGGAATTGTGGTTGGTCATTTTATTGATCAGGACTTGATAATCTTTTTTTTTAATTTATTTTTTTTTATTTGTAAAACATATGTATGGGTAATTCTTGAACATTAACCCTTACAAAGCTTTCTGTTACAAATTTTTCCTCCCTACTCCCTACCCCTCCCCTACATGGCAAGATATCAACTACATGTTAATTATGTTAAAATACTTGACAAGATGAATATATGTATACATATTTCCACACTTATCATTGTTGTGCAAGAAAAATCCTATCTACAAGAAAGAAAAATCAGAGAAAGGAAACACAATGTGAGCAAACATAAAAAGAGAGCATGAAAATGTTATGTTGTGGTCAACATTTCAGATCCCTCTCTCTGGGTGTATATGGCTTTCTTCAGTGAACAATTGGAGCTGATCTGAAATATTTCATTGTTGAAGAGAGCCATGACCATCAGAATTGATCGTCATATACTATTGTTGTTGCTGTGTATAATGATCTCCTGGCTCTGATCATTTCACTCAGCATCAGTTCATATAAGGCTCTCCAGGCCTCTCTGAAATAGTCCTGCTGGTCGTTTCTTACAAAACA
>JAJPUD010034634.1:0-10734 GCA_023553655.1 Myrmecobius fasciatus
AGAGAGAGGGATATGAAATATGGACCACAACGTAACATTTTCATGATCTCTATTGACATTTGCTTGCATTGTGTTGCCTTTCTCTGATTATTTTTTTTTCTTGTAGATAGGATTTTTCTTGCATAACTTTTTTTTTTGCTTTTTTTTTGCTGAGGCAATTGGGGTTAAGTGACTTGCCCAGGGTAACACAGCTAGGAAATGTTAAGTGTCTGAGACCAGATTTGAACTCAGGTCCTCCTGACTTCAGGGCTGGTGCTCTATCCACTGCACCACCTAGCTGCCCTGATAACTTCTCAAGCATTTCAACATTATTAATATGTAGTGGACTTCCTGCCATCTAGGGGAGGGGAGGGGACTGGGGGTAAAATTTGTAATGGAAAACTCTGTAAAGATCAATGTTGGGAAACTACCCATATACATGTCATACAAATAAAAAGCTTTAAATAAAAAAAAAGAAAGAAAAAAAAAAAGAAATGGGAGAGTTTATTTATACTTAGGCAATTTCATCTCTGTATCACACAGATCAAGATGTTAGGACATCAAAAGTAGCTCATAGTAGAAGAACCAACATCCTTTAATGATCTTACCCATAAGATTCCTGTAATTATAGAAGGCAGCATCATTTTTGGTCACCCAATGACTAGTAATAAAAGAGGTCATATTAGATCCTTGGCATAGTGAAAATATAGTTTAATGCTTGTTCCTTTTTCTCAGTGGGGGAGTGGGATGAAATAATAGAATTTTATTAATGTAGCCTATGGTGACATTGTCTTTTAATGATATGTTTGAGGAATCCTGAAAGTCTCCTTTAAAAGAAAATGTCTTCCTCATTGCTCTGTTAAAATAGTTTAAATTACATCTAGCTTCTTTCATATATAAGCATTTGAAAATACCTTTTTTAGGTAATGTAGTATCTGGAAGAGAAAAAATGGTATTATATATTGTTAAACTTTTATATGAATTTTATTATATTAGTTACCAAGAAAAAAGACAATAGGAAATCCTTGTGGGAATGAGGGGAAAATATTTCTTGGAGACCAGTTCCATGTACTTTTGCCATAGTAGAAATAATCAGAGAAGTCAGAAGGCAGCCTTCTAAGGAAGAGAAAGGAAGAAATCACAAATAAGGTTTTTTTACTGAACAACTTTGTTCTATTTGGGGCAATAATCATGTCTACAGTCATGGGGAAAATCTAGATGTTGCAATTTATCAGTAGAATATAGATAGTATACTGATGTACAGTGAAAATTTTAATTTTAATTTTAATAATTAAAATATTGAATGATTTGAAAAATCTATCAGTACAATTCAATGAATGTTTTTTAGAGATAAAAATGATGTTTTAGGCACTATTTTTTAATTTTATTTTATTTGCAAAACATATGTATAGGTAATTTTTCATCATTAACCCTAACATGGCTTTCTGTTACAGATTTTCCCCCCAACTCCCCACCCCTCCCCTAGATGGCAGGATATCCACTATGTATTAATTATGTTAAAATATTTGGCAAATCGAATATATGTATACATATTTCCAAACTTATCATTGTTGTGCAAGAAAAATTGTATCTAAACAGAACACATATCAGATAAAGGAAACACAATGTAAGCAAATATCAATCAAAAGTATGAGAATGTTATGTTGTGGTCCGCATTTCACATCCCTCTCTCTGGGTGTATATGGCTTTCTTCACTGAACAATTGGAAGTGGTTTGAAACATTTCATTGTTGAAGAGAACTATGTCCATAAGAATTGATCATCATATAGTATTGTTGTTGCCGTGTATAATGATCTCCTGGTTCTGCTTATTTCACTCAGCATCAGTTCATGCAAGTCTCCCCAGGCCTCTCTGATATCATCCTGCTGGTCTTTTCTTACAGAACAATAATATTCCATAATATTCATATACCATAATTTATTCAGCTATTCTCCAATTGAAGGGCATCTATTCAGTTTCCAGTTTCTAACCACTACAAAAAGGGCTGCCATAAACATTCTTGCACGTGTGGGGCCCTTTCCTTCCTTTATGATTTCTTTGGGATATAAGCCCAATAGAAATGCTGCTGGGTCAAAGGGTATGCACAGTTTGATAATTTTTTGAGCATTGTTTTAGGCACTATTAAGAAAAAAATTGATATTGAAGAAACACTATTCTCAAAATTTTTGAAATCTAATTATTGGGGGAAAATATTGAAAATAAACACTAAACACAAGGTAGTAAACCTAAAGGAAAGTTCAAAGAACTATGAAAAAAAGGAGAGAAGATAAATACATTTTTCTTACTTGGAAAAGGTTTAGGAATAGGGAGGATTTCATGGAGGAGATGGGACCTTGGTTGGACCATAAATCTAGTTTGAGATTTCCACAGACAGTGGAAAATTCTGTTCCAGACATGAAGGAAAAGTTTGAGCAATGGCACAAAATTACAGGGCAGGATGAGAACAAGGAGATTGAAAATCTAATAGACTAAAGCCTTTACAGTAGGTAAAGAAGTAACTTTTGATATAATGTTGTTAAAGTAATGTGGAATCAAATTTTTAGAACCTTGAACATGAAATTAAGGATTGGTTAATTGGGAGCCATTAAAGCTTTTAGAGCAGAAGAATGGCATAATCAGAGTTATACATTAGAAAGTACTTCCATATTTATATTTGGATTTATGTGATCTGGAGAATATAAAGGAACAAAATTATCTATAAAGAAGATACAATTTATTTAATATAGATACTTATTTTCTTATTAATGTACAAAGTTTAAGAATGGTCTGTGCATGTCAGAATATTCTTGATGTACATATAAGAATGGAATAATCAGATTATTGGCAGAAGATTTTCTAATGTGAAATATATTTCCAAAAAATGCAATTGTTTGAGAGATATAAAGAGTATAGAATCCCCTTGTTTAAGTGTGTAATGTAATAGAAAAAAAGTCATTTTAAGGCATCTGCTCAAATCCTAGTTGTTGTGATAATCCAGATTCAGTTGCCAATCAGAGAAGGGGAATGATCTGGAAAAGACATGAGTATAGTAGAAAGAATCCTGGATATGAAATCAATACTCCAAGAGTCAAACCTAAAATCTGTCTTCTATTATCCTAGTCAAGACATTTCACTGTCAGACTCAGTTTACTTTTTTTTTTAAATAAGGTGTTCCCTATGATTTAGTGCAAAATGGCATCAAGGTGGAGATTTTATAAATCGCCTCTCCAGGGTTGTTGTTTTCTTTCTTTTCTTTCTCCCTCTCAAAAAACAAAGAATTACATCTTATCCTCAAAACTCAGCCATCTGGCTCACATCAAACGGTGATAAATTCATTATTCAGTCTTATCACATCTGGTCATTATAATCCCTATTATGATGTGTTTATTTTGGGGAGGTAAGATTCTAACAAATTCAAAAAGCAAGAAAAAATATGAAGGCCACAACTGATCTTATAATATTTTGAAAAAAATGTCATTTTGAGTTTCTATCCTCCTCAATTTTCTTTTTAAATTTTATTTATTTTTGTAAGCCTTAGATAATAGAGCAGACAGCAGTATGTCAGGGTGAAACATGCAAACACGTTGAATTAATTTTTAAAAGACTTTTAACAATTTAGAAACTAAACAAAAATAACTTGTGTATCACAGATTTATCTGATTCTAGGCAAAATTGTGAATGTTGTATTCTTCTTCTTCAAAACTATGCTTCCTGTGAGTTTTTTTTTTTTTAATTCTCTGACGTTCACTTCTAAATTTCAATCTCCTGTACTCTCAATCAAAGATAGTCTGATTTTGTTGTATTATTGACCATGACCAACCTATTGGGGTGAAAATATACTTATAAATGTATGTATTATGTATGTATATATATATACAAAGATATATGTAAGTATGTACATGTATATATCTCTATATATGTATATAAACATAAAACAAATCTATATGTTTATATTGATATAGATTGAGAAATGAAGTTCTGGGTTTACAGAGGCTGATTTTTAATATTAGTTATTTGTAATATTCATAAACTCAACCATTGGGTGGCATTTTGAAAAGTTTGAAAGACAATGATTGACTAATTTAATCATTTAAATAATATTAACATATTTATTAATAAAAACATGTGAGTGTTTTTTTTTTTCAAATGACAAATATTTCTCATGGATCTCAAAGTTCATATAGCCTTGGAAGGATAGGTGTTCCTGAGTGACAATCAACTCTGATTAATTGAAAATTAATGAGAGAATGAATATTATGGTGTTATGTGGACTAATTCTAATGGAGATCTTGAGGGTAAGTGATTTGAATCACCCAAGTCAAAGACACTTATCATTTGCCTTATTATGTCTGACATAAGAGAAAATCCACATTTTCCCAGACTTGTCTGAGTAAACATGAGCAGGAAGCCTCACATTAGCTCAAACTTAGAATTTCTTTTATCGTTTGAATAGATTTTAGCCTAGTTAAATTTTTAAGATATCCCACTAATTTCTCACATTGGTTGATTTGTGGATGAGGAGGTAGAAAAGTAGAAAAACCTTGGTTTCAATACAATAATTATTACTACATGTTACCCATAAGAATAATAGTATTAGCTTTTTTTCTGCATCTACACAAAAACAAAACATTTCAGCTAACAAAACAGTCAATTACTTAGCCCAAAGAGTAAAAAATAAAGGTCATATATGCAAACCCAGAAAGAGTCAATAAATCTCTGTCTGTCTAATTCTAACTTTCCAAGGACCTAGAAAGTCTCCCATATTTATAGTATTATCCTAATGATGTTTACTCCAACTCTCTAAATTTATGGATAAGAACAGTTTAGAGAGATTTAGAAAACTTCTGGGAACTTTAACTAACATAACACAGGTTATGGAAGAATATTAAATACTAGATTGACAAGATGTCTTCTGTTTTTGTTTTGCATTTTTGCTTCTACTTCTTGTAATGCTAATTGATAATCACTGAACATTCTTAATTAGATAGTTGACAAGTCCATACCTGTTCCTTACTCTGGCAGAAATATAAAGTAAGGATTACAGACAGGGGAAGAAATTGGACCAACCAGAACAATTAGAAGACTATTGCTACACATCCGATGAAAAGTGATTATTGCCTGACCTAAAGTTTTATTGTGATAGTAGAGAGAAGATGGATGTGAAAAATACCTTATAAATACAATTTATATGAATTGGGAACAAATTGGTTATGAACAAGAAGAGATAATTGAGGATATTAATAAATAAATACTGCTTTACTAACCTGCTCTAGAGTTTGTAAAGTTTTCCACATACATTGTCTAATTTTAACCACAATTTTCTCCAATAGGCCTATTGCAGAATTTTATAAATGAGAAAACTGAGCCCCTATAAAATCAAATTGAGGTGCCCATAATACAGCTAGTATTTGAGGGGAGTGAAATTCAAAACACAGACTTCTTGACTTAGGCCATTTTGGCATAAGCTTGATACAATAATTCCTGCACTACCCTGAGAATTCTTTAGAATTACATATGCTCATCCAGGATGTCTCTTAATACTTCCCCACCCCTAATCCTGTCAACTTCATACTCTTTTTTTTTTATTATTCCTACTAAAGTATTTAGGAACTTTCTTCTGACTCCTCTGGCTTCTCCTACTATGTTACAAGTATATAGAACTAACCCCCAAGAAATTTCCATTCATTAATAAGATGATAAACTAATTCATACTGAAGCTATAACATGGGTCCTCCTCACTTTGACTCCTTCTTGATTCAAGAATTTTTTCACTGAATTTAGGAAGCCTGACTCAAGAACTCCTTAGAATTGTATCACCTGCCATTTCTGACGTCATTCTGTTCCTTTGCAATGAGGATGAAGTTTCCCCATTATACACATTGCCCCAGAGCAAAATTTAACTTTCTCTATTGCAAATATTTCTCTAGAGAAAAGCTTCCCATATGGAAACTTAAGTTTTCTGTGGGAAACAGAATCTATTCTTGTTTCTTTCCCAAATCTTGTTCTTCACTGTGTATGTACCCCAATATCTCTGTTCATTTTAAAAATCAGGCCATATTCATATGTATACATACATATATATTTATGTAAGTGTATACTTGTATATATGTATTATATATGTATGTATAAATGTATATATATATATATATATAGTATTTGGATGCAAATAGAGAGAGTGGGAAAGAGAGAGGGGGAAGCAGGAGGAAGAAAGCAAGAGAACATTTAAGTTTACAGAAAACGATGGAGGTAGTGAAGTCTAGATATATTTACCACATATAAAAACATACATACTATCACAATAATTAATTGACATTTTACTGTTTTTCTTAAATTATAGTTAAGTAAAGCAATATATTTTAATGAATGAATAAATAAATAAATGCATTTGAAATCCCCAGTATATTCACACTGATGTCACTTTGAATATTAAATTATTAGTGTTTGTATATATTTTTTAAGATTTACAGGCTATTATACATTTATCATTTCATTTGATGATGACAAGAATCCTTTGAGGAAGGTAATATTATTCTCATTTTATAGACTAATCAAGTGAGGTTCAGAGAATTTAATTTTCAAGGGCAGACTTTTCCCTATATTTTCTTAGTTCTGAATCCAGTACTTTTACCACCATAGAATGCTGCCTTTCTGTTCTGCTTCATCAATCCTTTATGTCCTATCAGCTCCATTTCTATTCTGTCTTAAGGTGGGTAGCAGCATAGTGAATAGAGCACTGGAACTAGAATCAGGGGAATCTGAATTTAAATCTGACCAAGACTTTTATCATCTATGCCATCCTCCTTAAGCCACTTAACCTCTGTCATCCTCAGATGTCTTCACATAAAATAATGAGAAGACAATAATAACATTTATCTCACAAGATTGTTGTGATGATTAAGTGGGTTAGTTATAAGCACTTAGCATAGTACCTGGTACATAGTAGGTGCTTATTTATTTCTATCTGAAGTTACTCATTTTCATAGTGACACCTTAGATCTCACTACTAAATAAAAGTATTCTACCTCCATCATCTTGAACTCTGAAAATTCTCTTTTTGAACACAAAATTATTCTTTCATGGGAACTTCTAATGACTCCCTTCCCTCAATTGTACCTGTTCATCATTCCCATTCTGATTTTACTTTTTTTTCTATCACTTAATAGTGAAGGAAAACTTCTGCTGTTCTCTATTCTTGAATTCTTTCCTACTTTCATTGTTCATGATAACATGGTAGTGTTTGTAAACTGTGGGTTGCATCCAAAACACAACTTCAAAGCTGATACTTTTTAGTAAGCTAAAACTTATAGAGGAAGTCATGAAATTATACTGATTGAATGTATTACTAACTCAAATCATCTAATGTAAACTGAGTTCTCACTATTTCAAACTTTTTATTCTTCACTAATTGACTCTTTTTGATGTTCCTTTCAAGCAATCACTAAAAATATTGCCCTCATTTCAGGTTACCCCAATTACTCCCCCGCTCACAATTACTTTGTCCTGGTACATAACCTGATTTCCTACTTATTAAAGAGTGATAAATTGTGATCAGTATCACATAAATTCAATAATATTAATAATCACATTTCTGCATTGCACTTTTGAAACTAAATTCATTATATGTTATTGTATGTTATTTTTGTAACATAATCCATTATTATGTTACAAAAATATCTACCTTCCTTTAAAAAAAAGCTCTCTTAATATTAGAAATGTATTATCAAAGGAGCGGAGCCAAGATGGCGGAGTGAAAAGGTGACTTTCTGCCTCTCCTCCAATCTTCTCTCAAATCAACAATAAAATAAGCCTCCGAACTGAACTTCAAGTCAACGAACTCAGAAATATTTGGGCACAGCTCTCTGGATAACTTCATAGCAGATTAGTCAGACTCGGACAGAGAGATAAATAGATGACAACTGTACAGGCCGGAAGTGAGGGTGGGACTCAGCTCAGCTCATCGTGGAAGAAATTCCAAAGTACAAACTGCAAATTCCAAACACCTAGAGTTTATCTGAGGCACTCCAGACACTCTGCCCTGATTGGGGGCAGGTGTTCTGGCAGACTTGCCTTGTTTAAGGAGTAATTCGGGCTTAGTCCTAGCCCCCACCTGCCCAACACCTTAGGTGAACTCGCCAAAGTGCCCCAGGGCAAAGCTTTTTGCAGCCGCCGCTTTTTTTTCCCTACCTTAAAGAGATATCCACACTGTCTAAAAAAAAATATGATGAAGAAGCAAAAGAGAGCTCTCACCATAGACAGCTTTTATCAAGGCAAAGAAACGACCCCAGAGCCAGAGGTTCCTTTAGACAAAAATCCAGAGAACATCAGCCAGGACCATCACTGGTCCCCTTTTCAAAAGGCCTTTCTGGAAGACTGCATAAAGAATCTCAAAAGAGAGCTGGAGGATAAATGGAAAAATAAACTGAAATCAGTGCAAGAAGGATATGATGCCCTGCAAAAGAGATATGAAAAAGACACCAATTTATTGAAAAATAAAATTAGTAAAGTGGAAAAAGAGAGCAATGAACAAATTGGCCAGTTACAAAAGGAGCTTAAAAAGGTAACTGAAGAAAACAACACTTTAAAAATAAGAATTGAACAAATGCAAGTGAATGACTCAATAAGACTTCAAGAATCAGTCAAACAAAAAAAAATGAAAAATTAGAAGAAAATATGAAATATCTCCTAGGAAAAACAACTGACTTGGAAAATAGATCTAGGAGAGACAATCTAAGGATTATTGGACTTCCTGAAAGCCATGATGAAAAAAAGAATCTAAACACTATCTTCCAGGAAATCCTGAAAGAAAACTGCCCTGAGATTGTAGAATCAAAGGGCAAAATCACCTTTGAAAGAATTCACCGATCACCTCCTGAAAGAGACCCCAAAATTAAAACCCCAAGGAATATCGTGGCTAAATTTCAGGACTATAGCACCAAGGAACAGATTCTGCTAGCAGCTAGAAAGAAACAATTCAAATACCGAGGTTCAATAATTAGAATCACACAGGATTTGTCAGCTTCCCCACTGAAGGATCGAAGGACATGGAAACAGATATTCCGAAGGGCAAAGGAACTTGGATTACACCCAAGAATAACCTATCCAGCTAGAATGAGCATTATCCTCTAGGGAAGTAGATGGTCATTCAATGATATAGGTGAATTTCACATATTTCTAATGAAAAGACCGGATCTGAACAAAAAATTCGACACCCAAACACAGAACTCAAGAGATACATAAAAAGGTAAAAAGGAAAGGTCTCTTGAGAACTTTATTTCTACTAGGGAGATGCTCAAAGTTTGGGGGTATAATTAACTAGATATTACTTTGATAATATGAAAAAGAGAACTAGAGGGGAAAATATTGTCATACTGGGGAAAAGAGGGAAAAAGTGGTAAAATAAGATCTAAAAAAAAAGGAGGTAAAAAACAAGGTAAAATCACTTGAAGAGGCAAAGAAAACCTAATATAATTGACAGAAAGAGAGGAGGGAGATGAGCACTGTGGAAATCTTACTCTTATCAGGTTGGGCTCTAAAAGTGTATATCAGACATTTGATTTCACATAGAAACTTGTCTGTTGCTAGAGGGAAGTGGGAGGGAAAGGAGGAAAAGTAAGGGACAAACTAATAGAAGGGAAAATAGAAGAATCAGGGGAAAGGAGTAAAAACAGGGGGAGGGGATCTAAAGGGTGAAGTATTGTTTGGGGGAGGGGGTCATCAAAAGCAAAGTACTGAGGAGGGGGGAAGGGAGAAAGGGGAAAGGAAAGGGGAGTATTGTCTGGGGGAGGGGTCATCAAAAGCAAAGTACTGAGGAGGGGGGAAGGGAGAAAGGGGAAAGGAAAGGGGAAAACATAACTTGGGTAAATAAGATGGCAGGAAATGAAGAATTAGTTATTCTAACTGTGAATGTGAATGGGATGAACTCTCCCATAAAGTGGAAGCGGATAGAAGACTGGATTAAAAACCAGAATCCCACAATATGTTGTCTACAAGAAACACATTTAAAACATAGTGAAACATATAGAATGAAGGTAAACGGCTGGAGCAGAAAATATTATGCTTCAGGTGAACAAAAAAAAGCAGGGGTAGCAATCCTTATCTCAGATCAAGTAAAAGCCAAGATCGATCTAATCAAAAGAGATAAGGAAGGAAACTATATTTTATTAAAGGGTACCATAGATAATGTAGCAATATCTATATTAAATGTATATGCACCAATTGCAATAGCACACAAATTCCTAGGGGAGAAATTAAGAGAGATGCAAGAAGAAATAGATAGCCAAACGATACTGGTGGGGGGATCTCAACCTTGTTTTTTTTTACCAACAAAGTTCAGCAACAGGAGATACAAAAAGAAATTCCATTCCAAATAGATGCAGAAAAAGCCTTTGACAAAATCCAACACCCTTTCCTATTAAAAACACTGGAGAGTATAGGAATAAATGGGCTTTTCCTTAAAATGATAAGTAGTATCTACTTAAAACCTTCAGCAAGCATCATATGTAATGGAGTCAAACTAGAACCATTCCCAATAAGATCAGGAGTGAAACAAGGCTGCCCACTGTCACCATTACTATTTAATATTGTATTAGAAATGTTAGCTTTAGCAATAAGAGAAGAAAAAGAGATAAAAGGAATCAGAGTAGGTAGTGAAGAAACCAAATTATCACTCTTTGTAGATGACATGATGGTATACTTAGAGAATCCTAGAGACTCAACTAAAAAACTACTAGAAACAATTCACAACTTTAGCAAAGT
>JAJPUD010034635.1:0-10247 GCA_023553655.1 Myrmecobius fasciatus
CTCCATAAAAGTTGTCTATGGTGAGAGCTCTTTTTGTTTTTTTATTCATTTTTTTTAAAGGTGTGAGGTCTGTTTAGGGCAAAGGTGGGACAGCTGCTTTAATTTGCCCTGGGGCAGTTCTGCTGATTGAGTTATTTCAGGAACTGGGCAGTTCTGCTGATTGAATTATGTTAGGGGCTGGGCAGCTTCGCTGATTGAATTATTTCTGGTGCTTATCAGACCTGTTGTTTGATTGATTGCCTTAAGGTGCTGTGTAATGGCAGCTAGTTACGATGCTCATCAGGGGTTCAGTGGTTCACAATCTATCCCCCTCAAAAGGCAGACCCTCCAAACCACCTGCCCACAATCAGGACAAATTGTTCCAAGAGGCTTGCAGAAGACTCCCAGGTGTGTGAAAAGCACAACGCTCCCACTCCTATTCTGACTCCTGTTCCAGCTCCCTGCTCCAGCTCCCAGCCCCGGTCTCCTTGTGCTGCAGTATGGGTTCAGTAGGCCACCCCCTGCCCCATTAAAACAGACCTGTTTTGAGGTTCTTCCAGAGTACCTTCTTCTAGAATCGTGTTGTTCTCCGGATATTGTGGATTTTTTTGCTTCAGAATTAGTCTAGAGGCTTCATATTTTGTTGGTTTGAGGGGAGGTTAGAGGAGGTTACAGAGAATCCTGTCTGATCTCCGCCACCATGGCTCCACCCCCGGAAGCGGCATTTTCTTCAACAACATAGATAGTAACCTTTCTTTGCCGCTTCTCATTCACTTTTGGCAATTTATTTACAAAAAGGTCTACTTAATGTTTTAGAGGCCTTCCTCATGTTAGATTCATATTTTGCAGATCATGGGAGTACATTTCTTTGAAATTATCCTATTTATTAGAACATGTAGTTAGTCAGTTGTGTCTAGTTCTTGCTATGTGAACCATATATTTATTTTTTGGGTTATATATTTATTTCTCTGATGACATGCTTTAAATTTTTTCTTAAGGATAATCCCTAGTTTCTAATGTGCTGCAGCTTCTCACGACTACTATACACTTCCCCATTATTCTTTGAGTGACTCCTAACTCATATTCTTTAGAAATTATGGTGTCCCATAACTCACAACCATATATCACTATTAGAATAGTTATTAAAATTAGGGGTCATTTTGTAATGCTAGAGAAACTGATGCAAGATACAGATTAGAAGTTTTTAATATAATATTAATGGAGAGTCTGGACTGGCAGCCAAACAGCATCCATGTCCGTCCCCCAGATGGTGGATGGGACTCTTGTCTCAAAGCATCCAAGGATGAGCAAGGGATTTCAGAGACTCTTATAGAGCTCCAGCAATCAGGGAAATGAAGGCAAGGGGATAGAAGTTCTGGGAAAGGACCATAAATTCAGTTCTGACAGGTTGGGGGTAAGGAAAGATCATAAATTCTGATAAATTGGAAAGAAGCTGGGAAACAAGATGTCTGAGGCAGAAGATAGGGGGTGCCATCTAGATATTTGAAATAAATCATCTGGAGTTTTATGACTCTTTGGAATGCCAGTGGCCAGAACTTTACATCCCTAATTATCTCAGTCCTAATGGCCAGGAAGGGGGAGGTTTCTACCAGGGAAATTAAGGCAGAACAATTCTCAGGGAAACTGAGGAACAATTCAGGGAAACTGAGGCATAACAATTTTAGGTAGACTTTGTATCATTTTTTGTATCATTAAAAACATACAACACTTTCCAAAAAGCAATTGGGTTTGCTGTTCTTTTCTTGTTGCATTTTGTCTTAGGCCACTGTCCACTAATGAAAGTCTGTCTGCAAAAGAAGCTGGGATAGGATTAATGTCTAATGTTTCAATGCAGGCAGAATTTGGATTTGTGATTATTTAGTTAAAAAGTATTAGAATATCTGTAGGGAACAGAAGGGAAGAAGCATTTATGGGCCAGGCGCTCTGCAAACAGCTTTTTAACAAATATCTCATTTTATTCTCACAACCCTGGATAGTAGCTGCTATTGTTATCCCAATTTTAAAGTGAAGGAAATCAAGGGAAGTAAATTACTTTCCCAAGCTAATATTTGAGTTTTAATTCAGGTCTTGCTACAAAAATACTGGAGTGATTTGTCTTTTCCTTCTCCAGCTCATTTTGCAGATGAAGAAATTTGGTAAACAGAGTTAAGTGACTTGCTCTGAGTCACACAGTTAATAAATATCTAACTCAGGAAGATGAAATTTCCTGATTCCAGGCCTAGCACTCAATCTACTGTCATCTAAATTCCATATCCATGTCTGTATCTTGTCTATATCTAAAGATATATAACTATATGTTATATAGTATAATGTTTAATATATTATCTAGGTATAATATATAATATAATGCCTGTCTGCTTGTCTGTTTGCTATGTATGTATGTATGTATGTATCTGTCTCTCTTTTATCTGTCTATCTGTTTCTTTATTTTTCTTTCTGCTTGAATGTCTGTCTGTCTATATGTTTCTATCTATCTGCTCCTGTAAGTGGCTATGGTGAGGTCTGGGGTAGCTAGACAAGAGTTGACAGACTGAGTCTGAATTATTGTTAACAATTTGGAAGCTTAGCTACTTTCTGAGGCAACCAGGGAGGAACAAGGATAAGGTTATCTCAGGTTTAAGGGGGCCTTTTTTTATACAGGGACTTTATAAACAGCCCTAAGCCAAGTGAAGGTCTTTGGTAGAATTTTTAGCTGAATTCTTTGTATTGGCAAAACCACCCTAACTCCATAGTAACTACAACCAATAAGAAAACCAAATTATGATTTCAAACCTCTGAAGTTATATTTTGCCTATAAAAGATCTACTAATACTGTAGATTTTTTAAAATACTAAATATCTTTTAGGGTTAGCTCACCTGGCATACTCTTGCCTTATGGCATCTTTTTTCTTTAATTGGATCTTTCACCTAGTTAAATGTGAGATCCTCTAGGGAATTTCTTTTCTTTGCTAGAAAACTTTTAGGAATTTATCTGGCTCTTGGAAATGTAATAAAAGCTTTGGTATTTGAATTGCAGGAAGTTTCAGCCTACAAATTCTTTTGAGATGAGCCATGAAACTGACATATAATCCCAATGTACTTTTGGGATGTTATTCCCGGTACTCCATCATTTTGGTGGATAACCTCATCATTTTGATGTCTCTGTATTGAGAGAGTCCAATTGTAGCCCAGTTTCAATAGCTACTGAACTGAAAACATTCTTTAGTCAGAAAAAAAGGAAAAAGTAAGTAAGTGTTTGAGTGGTAGGAACTTGGGGCAAGGACATAATTCCTATATGTGAAATGTTATATCAAAATTTGCTAAAGAATGATGAAAGCTATCACTTAAACACATTAAAAATACATGTCCAAATAAGTCTCTACTTGTTGTTCCCTTCATTTTACTTGCTGCTGAGCATGTGTGGAATAGGGGATTGAAACCTTGACTCTTACATCAACTTGTATGTAGTCAACCTTCTTAACCTCTTTGTGATTCAGTATTCTCATCTAATATATGAGAATAGTATTACCTGCAGTAACTACTTCTTCTGGCTGTTGTGAGATTCAAATGAGAGAATATCCATAAATCCTTTCATAAGTCTTGAAGCATATTTATTATTTTTGTATTCTATTTTTTCTTTTTTTTTATTTAAAGCTTTTTATTTGTATGACATGAATATGGGTAGTTTCCCAACATTGATCTTTACAGAGCTTTCCATTACAAATTTTACCCCCAGTCCCCTCCCCTCCCCTAGATGGCAGGAAGTCCACTACGTATTAATAATGTTGAAATGCTTGAGAGGTTATGCAAGAAAAATCCTATCTACAAGAAAAAAAAAGAATCAGAGAAAGGCAACACAATGCAAGCAAATGTCAATAGAGATCATGAAAATGTTACGTTGTGGTCCATATTTCATATCCCTCTCTCTGGGTGTATATGGTTTTCTTCATTGAACAATTTAAACTGGTTTGAGACAATTCTTTGTTGCAGAGATCCATGTCCATCAGAATTGATCATCATGTAATACTGTTGTTGCTGTGCATGATGATCTCCTGGTTCTGCTCGTTTCACTCAGCATCAGTTCATGCAAGTCCCTCCAGGCCTCTCTGAAATCATCCTGCTGGTCATTTCTTACAGAAGTATTCTATTTTTTCAATGATTTTAGTCTAAGTGAAATGATTTCTCAGTCTTTACTTGATAACCTTATGCCAGGTAATACAGACATCTAAGGAAGGTTATTTTAAAAATGTTCATCTCTTCACTTTAGAGCCATGTATGTGAGGTGGTGTTATTCTTGGGCTTGGATGGTAGCTTTCAGAAGAAACATTAAGTAAATAAAATAGCAGCAACATGAAGTAAGGAAAGCTCAGAACTTTCTGAGTTCACGAGTAATTTGACCTTCTCCAGCAAAGGACAACTATTTTACATTTGTCAACATTTACACTCCATGTCAGAAAAGTTTGTGAGAGCTGACCTTTGCTCTCTCACTGCCTTTTTTACAAAGAGTCAAAAGCTTCAATTTGACCCAAAGGCAGAAAGACAATTATTTGTAGTCCCATATTCTCCTCCCTCTTGGAAACTCCATTTCAAAAAGCTAGCACAGGTAGTTTGAACTTTCTTCCTTTATTAAGGTTTAATGTTTCTCAAAAGCTGCTATTTATGATAATGACTTTATCACTATCCATCTGCCTCCAACCTGTCATGCTTTGTTTGATTATATTTGGCCCTATTTTTACATTATAATTAGAGCCATAACTAGCCTAAGCCACTGGGTTTTGCATCTGGGTAGAAATTTTGGAGGGTGTAAGTATAGGCTTAGAGCTAGGAAGAAATCTCAGAGGTCATCTAGTTTAAGTTACTCATTTTATAATTCAGGAAACTCAGGAGCTGATACATCTTGCCCAAAGTTACACAAGGTAGAAAATATCAGGTCTGGGATTTGAATCCAGGTACTCTACTCCAGAGACAATCCTCTTTCATCTATACCATATTGTTTCCTGTGTATTATCCTGCAGAGTAGAATGAAGGGAGAGGACCATGAGCTAAAATGCTGGCTGAGAAGATAAAAGCTGATTTGAGTTCTGGGTTACTGATATATTGGCTCTTGTCCTTTATCCTTTCATCCCACAGAGAAATTATTAGCTCTTTCTCACATCTCTTCTCTTCTCCATTCCTATCTGTCATCCAAGTGAACTAGACTCTCTTTAAACCTCCTTTTGCAAGCAGATAGATTTTTCACATGGAAAGTTGATTTGAAACCTCTGTGGGGTAGGAGAAAGAGAGAATTAGATTGCATATCCCAACAATTGAATGTCCTCCAAAGTCTTTTTCAGCCTGAGATTCTAACTTCCAAGCTATGATAGTTAGCACTTCTCCAACCCACTCAATTAAATTTATCTTTATTATGCTATTTTTCACTCAATAAATTATGAATTTGAATTTGTGGGCCCATTTCATGCTGCTTGCCCCAAACATCAAAATTACTAGTTAAATTGTAACTATACTAGGTTAGACATAGCTAGCTTATTTTTAAGCTAGTGAAACCAGCTATTTTGCATCAATCATATAGAGCATTTTTTTTTACTTCTAGCTATTTGTTTTGGCATTCTATAAAAGATGGTACATTCTGTAATCATAGTTCAAACAGCCAACATGCCAAATAGAATACGTATGCCATGCTTAAAATCATGTATCGACCTTATGTTTTCCCATGGAAATCAGAATCCAATGACCTTTTAAATGGGAACAATTGGCCAGTAGACTGATGCTCTTCTCTATACCACAAGACACAACTTTTCATTGCATGGGAATGATATTCATCCCCCTTTTTTGGTCCTAACTGCTAATGAGCATAAATATTTAAATCTTTCTGTTAAAACAAGACTTACTTAAGCATATGTATCAAGATGTATCAGAATATATAATGCTAGAGTATGGGACTCTGCTGAGAGGGAGTATCAAGGCCACCTTGACTTTTGGTGCATAATAAGTTTTCTGCCACATTGCAGATACACCCTTGTTGAGCAAAGAGCAATGATTTATGATCATGGGAAGGGGTTCACCAATCCAAAAATGACTTGGATTACTGACACAGCTCTACAGATGGAGCAATAGCCCCTGACTAAAGAAAAAAAAAAGCTGCTCTACATCAATTAGTACAAGAGCAATTAGAGTTAGAGCATATTGAGGAAACAGCCCATGGAACTCCCCTATATTTGTTATAAAGAAAAAAAATTGTTATAAAAGAAAATGGAAAATATTAATGGATTTGAGACAAGTAAAACCAGTCCTGGAAGACCTGGGTTCTTTAAAGGCAGGTTTGCCTGTACTTGTCTCAAATCTGTCTGGGAGGGAAATATGAATTCATGTGGGGATACTCTGTAACTGAAACTAAAGAAACAGATTTTTACAATGTTACTTGTTGCAATTGTACAGTCAGTGATTGTCTAGACAATGAAATTGAAAATCAGATTGTATTTGTTATTACTCATGTATCAATGCTTTCTGTAAAAAGTGAGAAATAGTATCATACTAAGACTGATCATATGTTCAATACCATAAAAGAAAAAAAAAGAAAACAGACCTTAGTCCCATTAGAAAAAAGAGATATATCAGCTGTGTCATACTAGGTATCACTATGTTAATTTCACTTGCTTCATCAGTTTCTCTTGCAATGTTCATATCTAATGTACAAAACAGTATAGTACAAGTTAAAAATATGGAGGAATGGGCTAGGAAGGTCTCAGCAGGTTTTACCAAACAAGCTAAAATAAATGAACAATTGTATGAGATGATAAAATATTTAAGGGAAGTCACTGGAAATAAGAGCAGAAGTAGAGTTATTGAAACTCTAGACTCAATTACAGTGTGACTACAGATGTACAAGGGCTTATGTAACCCCTTTGCTGTATAATCATATAGGACAAGATTATGATTGGAGCAGTATCAAGAGTGATTTGAATGGTTTATTTCTCAATAACACAATTGAAGGGGACATAGAAAGTTTATATAAGCTAGTATCTGAGATAGAGAAAGCTTCTCATGAAGATTTGAATCCAGACAGAACTGCTGAAAAAAATCAAACATTGGTTTGATAATACCTCTTCATGGTGGTTAAAATTACAATCATGAATTGCCCTGTATATTGTGATGTTGTTATTGCTTTGTTGTTGCCCTGTAATATTAGGATGCTTTTATAGATCTTTCTCCATCATCTTTTCAGAGGTTGAAGAGCAAGAAACTTTTTATCTAAAAGATAAAAAGGGGGGATAGCTAGAGTATGGGACTCTGCCAAAGAGGGAGTACCAAGGCCATCTTGACCTTTGGTGCACAATTAAGTTTTCTCTCACGTTGCAGAAACACTTTTGTTGAGCAAGGATAAATGATTTGTGATCATGGGAAGGAGTTCTTGGTCTGAGGGTCACAGCTAGTTGCTTGTGAGCAGGGATGTCTTGACAGGGTCTCTTGCCTGTGTGTTAGTTGCTAAATTGCTGGTTTGGCTCCTCCCATTGACGGATATCATGAATAAGCAAAGCCCACAAGCTGCTTCTCTGAATGGTGATTGAGGATTGCCTACTGTTCACGCACTGATCACGCTTGCAAAAATGTATACCAACAAGGCTGTGCGGCATAATAAATTGAAACTCTTTTCATACTCTATGAGTCACTCGCCTCATTCATCTTGCCTTTAATATCAAAGGGCTCATATACTTTGAGCTATTAAGACAGCCTCAACATCATAGTATTGATGACTAAGATGACAGAAAAGACAAGGATAAATGTTAGAGGGGAGGTAGGAAAACTGGGACATTAATGCATTGTTTGTGGAGTTGCAAAATGATTCAACCATTCTGGAGAGCAATCTGGAACTATGCCCAAAGCACTATAAAACTGCACATTGATCCAGCTGTACCATTACTGGGTCTGTATCCCAAGGAAATCATAAAGAAGGTAAAATGATCCACATGTGCAAAAATGTTTGTAGCATCTCTTTTTGTGTTGGCAAAGAATTGGAAAATGAATAAATGCCCATCAATTGAGGAATAGCTGAATAAGTTATAGCATCTGAAAGTAATGGAATATTATTGTTCTATAAAAAATGATGAAAAAAAGATGATTTTAGAAAGTCCTGGAAAGATTTACACAAACTGATGTTGAGTAAAACAAACAGAACCAGGAATATACTGTACACAATAACAGCAAGAGTATATGATGATCAATTATGAAATACTTGGTTCTTCTCAGTAGTTCAATGATCCAAGGCAATCCCAATAGAATTTGGAAAGAAAATGCCATTTGCATCCACAAAAAGAACTATGGAAACTGAATGTAAATCAACACATGCTATCTCCACTTCTTTTTTCTGGGTTTTTTTCCCTCTCCCATGGGTTTTCTCTTTTTTCTGTTTTTGTTTTCTCTCCCAACATGATTCACAAAGCAATATGAATTAAAAATATATAAATTGAAATAAAAAACCCAAATAGAATATATAGTATTTAGAATAATTTACTGATAACATTTTGGAACCAAAGGCACTATATTATCACATGTATGATACCACAGTGTTGTTAGAAAAGTTCCAGAATTGGAGTTTGAATTTATTATTATTTTCAACCTGTGTGACTTTGGTTGAGTCACTTGAATTATGATTCCTCACATGTAAAATGAAGGAGTAGATCACTTTTGAGATTCCTTTCTTTCAGCTTTATATCCTATATTTTTCCATAGAAAGTCTTTAACAGACAACAAACCAAGAAAGGGATATTTTATGTTATATTATAGACAGTACAGATTTAGCCCTTCTTTTCTAGAGGCACTGTATTATATATGAAGGCCTGGGCCTAGACTCAGGAATACCTGCGTGCAAATCTTGTCTCAGATACTTCCTAGTTGTGTCACCCATAGCAAGCCATTAAACAATTTGCCTCTGTTTCTTCATCTGTAAAATGCGATTCTGGAGAAGGAAATGGTAAACTTGTTTAGTATCTTTGCCAAGAAAACTGCAAACAAAATCACAGAGTCAGACAAAACTGAAATACCTCAATAACAACAATAACAAATTATAGGCTCATGGATTTAGAGCTAGCAGAGAAAAATTCTCTCAATTTATAGAAGGAGGATTGAGTCTGAGAAGTAAGGGGATTTTTTTGAGATCACAGAAATCGGTGGTGGCAGATGCAGCATTTGAACTCACTTAAGTTGCCTCCCCAATCTACTCCTGTGTCCCCTTCTGCAATTGGTGAGTTCTTCCTGGGACTGCCAGTTTGGGGAAGGCCCAGACTAGCCATGTGTCACTCTACACTTATTATTCTCCTTTTCCCACATTTTTTTGGTACTCTTTGGCATATCTTCCCCCATTACAATGTTAACTTTTTGAGGGTAGGGACTGCTTATATTTGTATCCCCAGTGCTTAGCACAATGGCACATTTTTTTCTTCAATTGTATATTACTCTTTGTTACCTTGGGGACTACATTATGGTCTTCAATAGTATACATGGAGTTTTCTCAGCAAAGATAATAGTTTGCCATTTCCATGTATTGTGGATTAAGGCATACATAGATTAAATTATTTGTGCAAGTCTAGTGTCTGGGGTTAAATTTGAACTCAGTTTTTCCTGATTTCAGGTCCAGTGCTTTATCCATTGAGCCTCTTAAGCCCCTATTAAGCCCCTAATAAAGTTGGTTGACAGACTGAACCCAGGTCTTTTGACTTTAGATACAACAATTTTTCCACTATATCATGCTGCTACCCCATAAAAATGCTTGTTATTATTAACTCAATCTCCTCATTTATCAAGTGAGGAAAATGAACTGCAGAGATGTCAAGCTGTCCAAGGCTACCTAGAGAGTCAGTAGTGAGATTAGGACTGGGCCTCAGGTTTTTAAAGACTTAGACCAGTGTTATTTTTAACCAAACTCTTTTTTAAATGAGCTCTGTTCTAAACAATGGTATCAAATTTAAATAAAACTGGGACCACTAACCCAAACACAGGGGTCCCTACAGACCTCATATTAACTTATAGAAATACAGACATTGAAATATTTCTTTTTTTATCAATACATCAATGTATGAAAATCAGATAGGAACTGCATTTTAATCTGATCTGGTTTCCACTGGATTCTTATTTCAGGCAGCTGAAATGAGTATACCACTGAGATGGTAAACAGAAGGTCCTTAGACAATACGTTCTTCTTCATATCAGAAATTAACTCATCAGTAAATGTTATTTCTTTTTTATATATATATATATATATATATACATATATA
>JAJPUD010034637.1:0-10733 GCA_023553655.1 Myrmecobius fasciatus
TCTCCAATTGATAAATGGTCAAAGGATAGGAACAGACAATTTTCAGAGGATGAAATTAAAACTATTTATAATCATATGAAAAGGTGCTCCAAATCACTATTGATCAGAGAAATGCAAATTAAGACAACTCTGAGGTACCACTACACACCTGTCAGATTGGCTAAAATGACAGGAAAAGATAACGATGAATGTTGGAGGGGATGTGGGAAGACTGGGACACTGATGCATTGTTGGTGGAGCTGTGAACGGATCCAGCCATTCTGGAGAGCAATTTGGAGCTATGCTCAAAAAGTTGTCAAACTATGCATACCCTTTGACCCAGCATTGTTTCTATTGGGCTTATATCCCAAAGAAATCATAAAAGAAAGAAAGGGTCCCACATGTGCAAGAATATTTGTGGCAGCCCTTTTTGTAGTGGCTAGAAACTGGAAACTGAAGGGATGCCCATCAATTGGAGAGTGGCTGAATAAATTATGGTATATGAATGTTATGGAATATTATTGCTCTGTAAGAAACGACCAGCAGGACGATTTCAGAGAGGCCTGGAGAGACTTGCATGAAATAATGCTCAGTGAAGTGATCAGAACCAAGAGATCATTATTCACGGCAACAACAATACTATATGAGGATCAGTTGTAATGGACATCACTCTCTTCAACAATGAAATGCTTCAAACCAGTTCCAATTGTTCGGTGAAGAGAGCCATATACACCTAGAGAGAGGGATGTGAAATGTGGACCACAACATAACATTTTCATGTTCTCTATTGAGGTTTGCTTGCATTGTATTTCCTTTATCAGATTATTCTTTCTTGTAGATATGATTTCTCCTGGACAAAAATGATGCAATAACTACACATATATTTGATTTCTTAAGTATTCTAACATAATTATCATGTAGTGGATATCCTGCCATCTAGGGGAGGGGTGGGGAGTAGGAGGGAAAAATTTGTAACAGAAAGCTTTGTAAGGGTTAATGTTTAGGAATTATCCATACATATGTTTTGCAAATAAAAAGTATTAATTAAAAAAAGGGTAAATATTCTAGAACTTAAAAAAATGGGAAAAGCTTTGTGGAGTTTAAAAGTTTTAGGTCAGTAAGAATGACAGTTTCCTTCTAAAATATCAGATTATGTTATGAAAAGTTTGCTTAGGAACATTTAGAAAGAGAAACTGTGGTAGCAAAGAGTTAAAATTACTTCTTCCAAACATATGGTCGTGCCATACTGTCTTTTCCCTTTTACATTTAAAATAGATGTCTCTATATACTCTTTTCTTATTCTTTTCTTTACTCTCAATAGTCTGGCTTCCAACGTCATCATTCAAGTTAAAGTGCTCTGTACAAAGTTACCAATGATCTTTTCTTAATTGTTTTATCTTAACTATCATTCTTTATGTAAGCTTTTGACATTTCTTATCACTATAATGATTTTCTATGGTAAGAACATTTTTCTATTTTTTGCTCATTTTTAATAGTATTACTTGTCATTTCATTTTTTGTTAAAGTAAAAACTATGTTTCCAGGATAGAGGGTGCAATGTTTCAAGCTTCAGGATTTTTTAATAGATATTTTCAGAGAACCAAACCACACTCCACTTTATCCTGATCAATAAGCCTTTCCTGCTGATTTTTAAAATTTCCTTTGGTTGGAAAATTGTTTCATACTCTATTTTTGTAAGTTCTAATGTTCTAGTATTTGTTTAGAGTTATTAAGTAAGGGTATTTGGAGGGATTTTTAGAAGAGAGCTTGGGTCTTTGCCTTTACTCTTCCATCTTGGCTCTGGCTCAGTACTGCTGTATTCTGGAACTATTTTTTTGCTTATTTCCATAGCCCCCTCATTTAGCTTAATTTCAAACACATAGGCATTTATTGATTATTGATTGCTTGGTTATTGAAGTCTATGAAATTATTAATATTTCTCTTTATATTTTTTGTCTGTCTAGCATTCCATGACAATACACTATTTTCATTTTCTTACCAGTCTTATTATTCATTCTCGGTGTCTTTTTTAAATTTTCATCAAAATGAAGAAATTGAAACTATTTGTAGTCATATGAAAAGGTGCTCCAAATCACTATTCATCAGAGAAATGCAAATTAAGACAACTCTGAGATACCAGTATACACTTGTCAAATTGGCTAAGATTAGAGGAAAAGATAATGATAAATGTTGGAGGGCATGTGGGAAAACTGGGACACTGATACTTTGTTGGTGGAACTGTGAACAGATCCAACCATTCTGGAGAGCAATTTGGAACTATGCTCAAAAAATTATCAAAATGTGCATACCCTTTGACCCAGTGGTGTTTCCATTGTGCCTATATCCCAAAGAGATCTTAAAGGAAGAAAAGTGACTCACATGTGCAAATATGTGGCAGCCCTTTTTGTAGTGGCTAGAAACTGGAAATTGAATGGATGTCCATTAATTGGAGAATGGCTGAATAAATTATGATATATGAATGTCATGGAATATTATTGTTCTGTAAGAGATGACCAGCAGAATGATTTCAGAGAATTCTGGAGAGACTTTCATGAACTGATACTAAGTGAAATGAGCAGAATCAGATCATTATACACAGCAACAACAAGATTTTACAATGATCAATTCTGATAGATGTGGCTGTCTTCAACAATGAGATGATTCAATCCAATTCCAATTGTTCTGTGATGACATGAGCCATCTACACCCAGAGAGAAGACTGTGGAAACTGGATTGCGGAAACTGTGTGGATTACAACATAGCACTCTCACTCTCTCTATTCTTGTTTGCTTGTATTTTTTTTTCTCATTTTTTTCCTTCTTGATCCAAATTGTTTTTTGTCCATCAAGATAACTATAAATATGTGTATATAGATGTATATAAACATCTATACTCCCCCACCCCCCCACACACACCCACACACATATATCTATATGATTTAACATATATTTACATATTTAACATTTATTGTACTATGTGCCATCTAGGGGAGGTGGCTGGGGGAAGGAGGAAATAATTTGGAACATAAGGCTTTGCAAGGGTCAATTTGAAAAATTACCCATGCATATGTTTTGTAAATAAAAATATTCAATAATAAATATATAAATAAATAATTTTCAGACAAATAATATACACTATGCATGTATGACATCAGACTCTCTGTTGGTCTCTCTTCTCTAATTATGTGTTTTTCATTTGGTTATCTCATCAGTTGTCATTAATGCATATTTCTTTTCTCATGTTTTTCCAATTAAATTATCAGCACTAAGTTCTTTCCTCATTTCCAATCCTATCTTCAATCATCTAATGGACATCTCAAACTGAATATAGAAAATATGTCTTAAACTCAATTTTTCCAAGACTGAATTCACTATTTTTCCAAATCCTCCCACCTTTCTAAGTTCCCTATACTATAGATATTAAGATCAACCTTCCAATCACTTCACCTTGCTACTTTGGTTTAATTCTTGACTCATTACTCTCTTTTATTATCACTCCCCCCATCCTTATCTAATCATTTTTTCAGGGTTAGCCATTTCCACCTTTATAACATATCTTCCACTCTGTCACTCAGACCATTCTTGTACAGCCCCACATCACTTCAAATTTGGACTATTGTAATAGCCTGTAAGTCGACATTCTGTCACAAGTTTGGTTTCCAATTTATCCTTCACTCAATTGTTAAATCTATCTTCCTAAAGCACTCTCATCATATTAACCTTTATTAAGTCAAATCTAATTGCTCTTTGTTGCCTTCAGAGTCAAATATAAAACCATCTATTTTTTTAAAATTTTTTTCACATCCTGCTTTTCCCCCACACTTACGATATTCTATCACCATGCATGCTACCCCATATCCTTTATAATCTAAAAAAACTAATATGTTCTTGGCATATGATACATCATCTTTCTATTACTTGTATATTGGTTGATTTCCTCTGATGTATGGATGTTTCTTTCTCTTCAGCTCTACCACCTAGCTTTCCTGACATTCTTCAGGTCTCAGTTGAAGGTCCTCTTCTGCAGGAAGTCTTTTCCAACTTTCCTTAAATTTGGTGCCTTTCCTTTGAGAGTATCTTCAATTTATCCCGTGTATATCCTACTTGTACACTGCTGTTTTTATGTTTTCTTGCTCATCACATTGTAAGCTTGAAATGTGGAACTGTTTCTTTTAGTTTGTTTTGACTGTTTTTTATATCCTGAGCACTTATGAAAGTGTCTGATACATAGTAGACCTCTAATAAATCCTACTTAACTGACTGGTTGAACTTTTGTAAAGATGAAATACATTAATTGCAATTCAAACTTCATAGTCTATGCAATTCCCTATTATTATTTTATTAATACAGAAGAGGAAATCAATGTCCCTAGATATTAACTGACATGCAAGGTAACAGAGGTGATTGTGTTAAAGCTTTGATTGAGTGTAGTATCATCAGTATTGACATTTATTATACAGTCTCCCTATGTCTTTGACCTCCCACAACTGGTTTCTTATTTTTAATCTTCTACAGTATTGTACTGAGTGTGAAGTAGGATCACTTTGATTTTTGCACATATATGCCAAAGTACAGACATGTACAAGCTGAAAAAGAAAAATGTATCAATTAACTCATATAGACTACTCATGAAATAAGCATCCCTGAATAAGCTACAGAAATTTGGACTTCCTAGTATTTTCAGGTGCTAGTGTATCCAGACACCATAACTGCTAAAAACCTAGAGGCAATTTCACAATAAAAAATTCCAAATATTGCTGGTAGATGAAGATGCATAGTCTATCTTCCTATTCTGCTAGCCAGGTTAAGTAGTACTTAATCTTAATGTATTATTGTGCTGCTGAGACTAAACAGAACACAGAGTTCATCTGGCAGCTTAAAAAAGCATCACAATGCCTCTCCATATATTGCAAATTAAACTGGAGAGAGATGGCTTGCCATTGGATGAATGATTATAATGGAAAAGAGCTGTAAGGGGCCCTGGGAGGAACATTAAATCTTTTATCTCTAAATGAAACTTTTAGGGTACATTTTTATCTTATAGTTTAAGAAGACTGAGAAACAAGGAACTCTTCATGAGCACTGTATGGTAACTAGACTTTTCTATCTTGTGTGTCTGAAAGAAAAACTGTCACCCTTAGACTTCGAATCAAAGGGACTCTGTAGAAAAAGCTGGGCAAAGACTGCAGGCATTTCTTTTGCCTTAGACTCTCATATCTAGGAGTAATATAAACAGAAGTTTCAGAAATAACATAAATTCAAACTTCATGAACTATTCATCAAATCTGATTTAATGGGGTCATTATATTTGGCATTCTGCATGTTTTAATAGCATCTAACACACAGATGCTTTTTCTGACTGTTGAATGAATAATGATCCAGGATTCAGGTTTTCTTAATGACTCTTTAATATCTGCTCCTTTTGGTAAGAAGCACTAGTAAAAATGAATGACATTTATTTTATATTAGCAACATGGAAACTGAGCATGTTTGTAATCAAGGTAAATTTTATCATGGTGGCTCTAATGATTTCTCTTGAAAAGTGGATGATTATGAGGAGTGCATTTTGAAGCATAAATATGGAATGTGTTACACATTAGACAGTGAAGGGAGAATAAGTATCAATAGCAGAAAGGTGCTATTGGTTTACAAATGAGGAAGAAACCATTTCTTTGAACAAAGTAACTTTCTAGAAACTTTTAAGCTAGAATGATATCACACCAATTGTAATATACAAGAAACTTTACCTTTGTACAAAGTAATTTTTTTCACATTTGTGTAGCCAGTTAACCTTCTTAAGTTTTGTTCTCCAAGCAATTTGGAACTATGCTCAAAAATTTATCTAACTGTGCAAACCCTTTGACCCAGCAGAATTTCTATTGGGCTTATATCCCAAAGAAATCATAAGGGAAGGAAAGGGCCCCACATGTGCAAGAATGTTTGTGGCAGCCCTTTTTGTAGTGGCTAGAAACTGGAAACTGAAAGGATGCCCATCAATTGGAGAGTGGCTGAATAAATTATGGTATACAAATATTATGGAATATTATTGTTCTGTAAGAAACGACCAGCAGGATGGTTTCAGAGAGGCCTGGAGAGACTTATATGAACTGATGCTGAGTGAAATGAGCAGAACCAGGAGATCATTATACACGGCAACAATACAATATGATGATCAATTCTGATGGACATGGCTCTCTTCAACAATGAAGTGTTTCAAACCAGTTCTATTTGTTCAGTGAAGAAAGCCATATACACCCAGAGAGAGGGATGTGAAATGTGGACCACAACATAACATTTTCATGATCTCTATTGATGTTTGCTTGCATTGTGTTTCCTTTCTCTGATTTTTTTCTTGTAGATATGATTTTTCTTGCACAAAAATGATGTATGGAAATATGTATACATGTATTTGATTTGTCAAGTATTTTAACATAATTAACATGTAGTGGATATCCTGCCATCTAGGGGAGGGGTGGAGAGTAGGGGGGAAAATTTGTAACAGAAAGCTTTGTAAGGGTTAATGTTGAAGAATTACCCATTCATATGTTTTGCAAATAAAAAAGTTTTAATAAAAAAATAAAATAAAATAAAATTCTGGAAAAACTAAAAAAAAAAGTTTTGTTCTCCAAAGGCTTGATTCTTTTTTTAAAATCAGGACTGAACCATTTGGTAGGGTTAAAATTTTTACTGGCTTCATAATATACCTATTCCCTCTGTCTCTGTCTTTCTTTCTCTCTGTCTGTCTGTATCTTTCCTCTTTTACCCCCAACATATGAGTGTATTTATATATACATGAAAATGTGTGTGTGTGTGTGTGTGTGTGTGTGTGATGATTGGAGAGGGCTAGTGAGTTTGTGTTGTTATGGGAAGCTTAACAGATTGTGAGTAGAGTTACAGAATAGTGAGAGACATGTAATTTTCAGAAATAATAATGTTATTTTGATTCTTTTTCTCAGAGCAAGAGGAAGTTAGGGGAAAAGTGGCAACAGCATGTCAGGAAGATGTTCAGAGTGCATCACTGTAAGTTCAAAATTGATTCAATTTGGTAAACATTCCCATGAAATATTTTACATTGCTTTCTATTTTTATTATTCTTTTGGCTTTATATTATTGTTTCTTGAATTCTTATCAAGTCATTAACTTCTATTTGCTCAAATAAAAATTTTAAGGAACTATTTTCCTCAGTGAGCTTCTGTACTTCATTTTTCCATTTGTCCATTTTTGCTTTTTAAGGCATTCTTCTTCTCATTGGTTTTTTGATATTTCCTATTGCATCATTCCCCTTTCTTTTCCCAATTTTTTCTCTCTCTCTTATTTTATCTTCAAAATTGCATTTGAGCTCTTTCATGACCTGAGAAGAGATTCCCATATTTCTTGGAGACTTTGGATATAGAAGATTTTATTTTGTTCTCTTCTTTTGAGGGTATGTTTTGATATTCCTTGTCATCACAGTAACTTTCTATGATCAGAATTTATTTTTCCTATTGTCTGCTCATTCTCTCAATCTACTAGTTTAGAATGTCAATTCAATTGAATATTATATATATGTATATAAGAACACACATTTTTTAAACATTACATTTTTCAGAACTCTATGAAATATTCAAAGCTTAAATTTAATATTTGATTAAAATACATGATTAAAATGTACATTTTATGATCATGTTCTTTTATAGAGAAGCATCATATCTTTCATTAATTTAATCTTGCATGAAGTTTGTATATCTATGATGTTTATCCAAAAAGAAGAAATGGGTTATCGGTTTACTAGGGATGTGTCCAAATTAAGATGTTTAAGTCACTTAAAACTCTTGGATTCAGTTTTCTGACTTAGACAATTAGTGGATAGGATAGATGACCTTTAAAGGGTTTGATATTGAATTGATTATAATTCTTAAGTCTTTCAAAATTTTTGATTAGTTCAATATTTATGTTAAAAAACACATTTCCCCCTACTTTGGTCACTTTTCTCTTCCTCAGTTCTTACAACATCCCCAGTTTTCAATGAATCCATTACTTTCTTCATTTGTTATGTTCATTTGCATCCTATTGCATTTATATAGTATAATTTATCCATTTCCCCACTGATCAACACCACATAATATAAGGTTCTCTGCCAAAACAAAAAGAATTGATTTTTCTTTCATATCTTTTGAGTACAGATGCATTGGTGTGTGAGAGATAAGTAAAGTTTAGGAAATTTGGGGGTATGGTTTCAAAATGTTTCCAATAATGAGTCAATATTTATCATTGTGTTTTTGATTTTTTGGTTAATCTTTTAGCATTTAGCATTTTCCAATTTTTTTTCTTGTTGTCTTTGACAATCTAAAGGTAATGAAATAAAATCTCAGTTATACTAATTTGTATTTAATTACTCATTATTGAAGTGGCACTTTTTCCATAAGTAAAGAAAATTTATATTTCCTCTCTTGAAAACTTCCTATTCTTGCTATTGAGACATTTATCATTTGGCTCATATAGTTATATGTTTGAATCCATTCCCTATTTATATTGTAAATGTCACTTTTATCAGAGAAATTTGCAAAGGTTTTGATTTAGGTCTTTGACATCTCATAAAGTCATTATATTCCACTTACAAAATTCTAGTCTTTATGGTGTTGTTTTCCTCAATAATTTTTTGTCCTTTCTTTTTCATTTGTACTTTTTAGCAGTGGGTTTTTGTAATCTACTTTTACATTTCATCAATTCTACTGTTTAAGCAGTTTTCCAAGCTGTTACCTCCTTTTAAAATAATTCTCTTGCATCACTCTCCTTTCTCTTCTGAATTCTTCTTCTATCTTTCTCATATGATATTTAAGCATTTTGAAACTCTTCCATAAGTTCTTTATGGAACTGAAATCACATTATTTATCTTTGGGGTATTGTCCTGAGG
The DNA here is from genome assembly GCA_023553655.1 of Myrmecobius fasciatus. Classification (NCBI taxonomy): domain Eukaryota; kingdom Metazoa; phylum Chordata; class Mammalia; order Dasyuromorphia; family Myrmecobiidae; genus Myrmecobius; species Myrmecobius fasciatus. Next base: position 8,872 of record JAJPUD010034637.1, read on the forward strand.
TATTTTGACATTGTTCTTTTCTTCTGAATTTGTGTCTTGCTCTTCCCTGTTACTATAATATGGTCAGATTATTATTTTGTCATTTTTTTCCTCTTCCTCTTCCTCTCCCTATCTCTGTCTCTCTTCCTCTCTCTCTGTCTTTATCTCTGTCTCTGTCTTTCAGTCTCTGTGTCTCTGTCTCTGTCTCTCTCCCTCCCTCTCTCTTCTCCTCTTCCCTTTTTAAAAAATTTGATCTTTGTTCCCCAGGTGGAAGGAGTACTATTTTAGGCTCTTTGTGTCAATGGCTACAGACTTTGACTGTTTATTTGGTGCTGCTTTATTATTTCCCTGGGGCCCATAGGGCCTCCTCTCTGGGGCTGGCTAAGTGAATTATGTGGTGTGTAGCTAGCACTTCTGCAAGATGTAGGATTCTGGCAACTTACCTATTACTGATGGTACAATATTGATGGTATCAAGTGTGTGCTGAGGCCATGCGGGTTGTTTTTGTTCTCCCAGTGCTACTTTGAAGCATATGTTGGTCTAGATACCTCTACTTTAAAAGGAGAAAATTGTATCCTCATAATTTCTTTTAGAAGTTTTCACTTGTTATCTTTTTATGCTTTTATATATGCCTATATCTGTATTTCAAAGTTTCTATCAAGCTTTGGTATCTTGATTATGAATGTTGAAAAATCATTCATTTTGTTAAAAAATACTTTCCTCTTCTCCCTTGTAATTATACTCAATTTTGAAAGTAAGTTATTCTTTTTTTTTGGTAAGTTATTCTTAATTGTAAGTCAAAAATTTGACAATCTATGATGTTTCATTCTGGATTTGAAGAGGTTGTTGATAACATTCTATTTTTATTTTACCTTTTAAAAAAGTTTGAATAGTTTTATTTCTTAAGAAATATTATAAATTGTTTTTTAAATTTGATCATGATTTGTGTTTGTCCAATGATTATTAAATTATTTCTGTCATCTGTTTTCCATATTAGATGTTTTTAAATATACATTTCTCTTTTATTTATTATTTGACTTTATTATAATATTTTTGTTGTTTCATAGAATCCCTTATGTTTGGTTCATCTTATTTTTACTTGTCTGACACTTGTTTAAAATTTAAGTTAAGCTATAAATTTATTTTTCATTTCTTTCCTATATAATGGTCTTTTGTTTTCCAATTCTTACTCTATAATGCCATTTTAAATAATAATAATAATACCATTTTAACATCTTTTTAAGTTTTTGCATCATTTGTTCTAAGAATTTAATTGATTTTGTAGTCAAGATATCTTTTTTTTCTGATGGTTTGTTTTTTTGGGGGGAGGAGTTAATTTTCTTTTCTGTATTTCTGATTGAATAATATCTGGGACAATAATAGCTTTTTGCAATTTTTGTTCACTTAATTCTTCATGTCTTGCTTCCCAAATTGTGACTATAGGTAAATACTGGTATAATTTACTTCTTTTAAGTCTTCTTTTACCATATTGTGGTTTTACTTTGTTTTAATTACATTCATCAGTTATAGATTTTTTGTATTTCAAAGAGAGTCTGTAAATTTTAAGTGGATCTTTTGTGGACAAATGAAGGACATGGAATAATCATTGACTAAATTTTTTACAGAATTTGTTCATACTCCCCCTGGTTGTTTTCTAAAATAGAAAGAGAGATATTTTGCAAAAATAAAAAGAATGAAAACAAATAACTTGATAGAAATGATATTCAAAAGGAATGCTCTTGGAAAAATGACTCCAAAAGCTAAGTTGTTTAGTGATTTCTCAAGATAGAGAAGGGGAGAAGAGTAGGCAGGAAGTTTCTTAAAGGCATATATCAAAATATAAATAGAAATATACGAGAAACTACAGCTTTGGAAATCAACAA
>JAJPUD010034638.1:0-10733 GCA_023553655.1 Myrmecobius fasciatus
ACTCCTTTAGATGCCCTTAATCCCCCTTCACTCTCTCTCCCCTTTTCCCCCTCTCCCCCCAGCCAACATACACTCCCACACCCAGATTGGACTCACTTCTTACCTGTCGCTGTAAGCTGCTGCTGTTGCTGCTGGCTGAGCATATCTGTAGGCAGCATAGCCCCCCTGCAGGGACAAGAAAGAGAGGGGAGAAAAGACAGATGAATGTAATAGATCTCAGCTTGAGGAGATAGGGCTGAAAGGATAGGGCTAGAAAGTGTACCTATGGGATTAGGTTTTTAGAACTAGCTCCCAAGTTTTTGGGGACCGAAGTTCATGAACATATTTAAGGCATTGAAAAACACTGGATAATAGAGAAGACCTGGGAAGGTAAAAACTACTTGGCCTATAAGGAAGATTGCTCCAGATTTCCCTGTCTAGGTGGCACTAGATTGCTAAATCGAAAAAATCAAATCCAGTTTACTGGCAGGGAGAATTTCAATGTTCTTCAATTTTTTACCATGGATTCCTTTGCAGTCTGATGAAGTCTATTGATTCCCTTTCAGAAAAATGTTTCTAAATGCACAAAATAAAGTGGAAAATTTAAAAAAAATACAAAAGGAATTAATTATATTGAAATATAGTCATCAAAATATTTTTTTAAAAGTTCAGACTCTCCTGAATTCTATCCATGGATCCCTTCAGTATCTATGGATCTTAGGTCAGCATTTTTTTATTTGAGGGGCACAAGCCACATATCTCTCTGAACCTTGGGGAAGGTATCAGGGTATCAGATGGCCTCCAATGAAGTCCAAGTTCTATCCATCTTTTCTAAATGAAGATGGATTGGTTTTTTCTGATAGGATAACACACAAGACAGTAAGTAGGTGGTACTGCTGTAGTGGGGTAAGAGTAGGAAGGGAATTTTGTAACAAAATTACACATTTCTAACTAATTGGAAGCAACAGTGGCAAAGAATCTTTAAGAAGGATGAAGGATTTCTTTTTTTTCTCTTGAAGATTCTGTGAAGTAGAGATGTATGGATGAGGAAGAGGCAAAATAGGGAGAAAACAGAGAGGTTGGAAGTACAGCAAGTTCTGCTATCTGCATGCTGGGTTACACATGTGGGTGTACTGCCATCCTCCTCCACTGTTAAGAAGTAAGGAGAAGGCAATGCCATCAAAGCTAACATGATTAGGAATAGAATCTGTTGCCTCATCTCTTCTCCTGCCCCACTCCTCCCCCTCCCCACCCACCCACGGTCTTTCTTTGGTGGTTGTCCTTTGTTCTAGAAGAGGACCAAAATGACATCACTATGTTGGAGTCAAGATATGGCTGATCAGACCCATACAAACTTGAAAGACTCTACCACAGGCCAAGCACAAATAGTCCATACTATCTTTCATACAAGAAGATCAATGTCAATTCACTATTGCAAATTATTCCTACCCTGCTTTCCTAAAAAAATAAATAGTTGAGAATTAATTATAGGGGGCAGCTAGGTGGCGCAGTGGTTAGAGCACCAGCCCTGAAGTCAGGAGGGCCTGAGTTCAAATCTGATCTCAGACACTTCCTAGCTGTGTGACCCTGGGCAAGTCACTTAACCCCAATTGCCTCAGCAAAAAGCAAAAAAGAGAGAGAGAATTAATTATAATGGGCCACAGGAAAACAAATGCAGGACACACAGAACTGATACCCTTTCTGAATGTTCTCCAATTGTGCTGCACTCATCTGAACTATGGGAGACATCCCATTGGCTTAAGCACAATTGAGAGGAAGTAGGGTTTTATCCCCTGAAATGGGTAGCTGTGGTGGTGGGGCATACTTACATAAATCTCTGCGCCATAAAATCCATCCTGATACACGACCCTGGAAGCAAACGGACAAGAAAGTGGTGGGAACGCTGGAGAGGTGGGGTAGGCCGGCTCCGGTGTCTGCTGAGGAGGGAGGGGGCATGGTGCCAGCCCTGCCCATGGGACTGGCATTTTAACAAGCGTTTGCTCCAGTGCCCTGTTTTGGTATAACAATAGAGTAACACCCTTGCTATAGTCAGCAACTTTTTCTCCACAAGCCTAGGGGGCCTGTCAGCCCCAGTCTCATTTGCTACCCCCACCCCCAACCATCCCCACCCTCATCCTGGGGAACTGAGATCCCCGTTAGACATCAGAGAGCACTAGGGCCCTGGATGGATGGGGTTTGTCCTCAGTTTCTCAGGGAGGCAGCTGGGGCAGAACCATAAATGGAATCCTGTCCTGAGGATCCTTGGAATCCTCAACATATTGGGAGGACACAAAAGATGCCAAAATACCACTAGTCTTATAGTTTTGTAGATCTCTGACTAAATGTCTCAAGGGAACAATTTTAGAGAAGTTTCTAGATTGTTCATCATCCTATAGGAATTAAGACTCCATGTGTGATTTCTACTGGAATTCCCAGGTGAACTACTTTTACCACTACATATCAGCACCTTTCCTGCAACTTAGAGTCCTAGAGAGTTGCTTAGGAAGCTGAGAGGGTGAATGATTTGTCCAGCATCCATATAACTTGTAGATGGCAGAGGCTTCCTGGCTCTGAGGCCAGTTCCTTATCTTCTGGTCCCATGTGGCCTCTTTAATATGACTGGGAAATGTTAAGATCAGATGTAGTCTGATATAATGGATAGGGTATTGGTCTTCAGTTAGGAAGATCTAGATTCAAACTGGGCCTCAGATACTTCCTGTACCTCTGTTTACTCATTTGTAAAGTGAAGTAGTTAGATGCAGTGGCCTCTAGGTTTCTTTTGGTTCTTAATCTATGATCCTGTGATCCTAGTTTATAATTTCCCCAAATATTCCTCAAGCAATACTCTCCTCCCCCCCCAAGTTCACCAGCCCTCTTTGTCTTCTCTAGAATTCTCAGGTTTCTATATCCCTTCCTTGGCTTTTATTCCTTCTCCATCTTCTTACTCTTGGAATCTCCCAGCCTGTTCCCTGTGTCCATACAAGCCACCAGGAATTCCCATCCTAGGTACTCACGCGCCATATGTTGGAATGGGGGGAGGAGGTGGTGCAGCCCGGAATGTGTTATATACAGCCCGTCCCCGACCTCGTAAATGTGCCCCTCGGTACGCCACTGCTGTGCCTGTTGTGGGGTATGGGAATCCTGTCACTGCAGAGAAAGAGGAAGAGGGGAGTCACTAAAAAGAGTCACCAAACAGAAAAAAAGAAATGAGCATCAGGGGAAAGAGATAAATTAAGCTTTTACCTGAAAGGAACACAGGAGCATCCACTATCTTGCTAGGCCCTCTCTGCATTTCTGCCCTCTCCTGCATTATCTTCTGATGCTCCCTATTCAAGCAGGAGCAGAGGTCCCAATAATATTTCTTTTGGTTCTGCCCTATTCTTCCTTCCTGGCCCAGAAAAATGGGACACTGCCTTATAAGTTCCTTTGAGGTTAATGATAGCTAAACAATAACCACCCCTATGTTGGGGTGGGGTTGCTATATATGATTGGGAGAGCCTTCTCCTAGGATCCTGCCATTTTTCCTCTCCCATGCTCAAGTCTTAAAAATGACATTTTACCTGCATAGAATTCAGGTCCATATACAGCACCCACTACGGGGTTTAGCTTCCATCCTGGGACAGAAATAAAGATAGTCATTATATTCAGACCACTTAATACCCCACTACCCACCAAACTATTATGTTTCTCTGCTCTTTCTGAACTTTTTCTATATACCATCCAAATCCCATTGGATTTGTGCTATCTTAGGACAGGGGCTAAGGATTCCTAAAATATTTTGACCTTTAAATTGGATGTTTTAAAGGCAGACCAGAAATACCACAGATTGCGTCTGCTTCCCTGTTGTGACCAGAGGTAGTCAAATTAATGAAAATATGAGAAGAGATGAATTCATTCTAAGAGGAACCAAAGTCTCCTGGAAGTCTCAGTCCCCCAATTTTTCTCAGTTAGGCTAGAATCACCACTGCTATTGAGAAGAGCAAGAACAGGACAATCTCTCAGAGCTACTGCTAAGCCTTTTGTTTCTTCTTGTCTCTTCTATATAAATAATTCCCAATTATCTAACCTTGTGGGTTATTCCACCCAACCTCTGCAGCTCCCCTCCCAACCCTGACTTCAGGTCTGTTCCTCTGTCAGTAGTTGTGTATTCTGGGAGTAAAATTCCTTTAACATCAACCTAAGAAAAAGAGCATCGTGAAGATAAAACAGCTATATGGTATATATAACCCCATCACTTTTATTTGTGCTACAACTTTCCTAAGTTAGAATTAATAATTAAGAGTTGTATATATTTGGTATGTATTATCAGTTAAGTTTTGGTGCTCCCTTTCTATTCCTAAAAATACCATGGTCTTTTTTTTTTTTTTTTTTTTACTTTTGTTCTTGGTGCCAAGTTTGGTCCTTTACTGGATGATATCCACTCATTTCTACCCCTTCCCCTTTTCAAAGGAACATCTTCTCTTGCTAGCGGAGGAAAGGAGGGAATCCAAGTGAGGTTGGAGGACAAGGTAGGTTAATGTTATTAACACTCCTGGGAATGGGGTAGGATGTAGTATAAGGAAGGAATGGAAGCAAAGGGCTGAAGTTCCTTATTATGGATATATCATGTCTATTAATGGCATTATGGTCTTTTTCTGGAATTCATCATCTACTTATTTGCAGTACAGTTGTCTATGATATACTTTAATTGCAGGATCATAGATTTTAAAATCAGAAAGGTTATCTGAAATTTTTACAGATGAGGAATTAGGGTGATTAAGCAATTTGTATCAATATCATACAAGTAGTAAAATGGGAGAGCTAGGATTTGAATCCATATACTCTTGACTCCAAGTTCTGTGCTTTTTTTACATTGTAAAATGCTTACAGAATCACTCAAAATTTAAAAATATATGTAAAAATATGAGTGGATAACTGATAATAAATAAAAAGGCAAAGCTTAGCTTTTTAAGAATAATGAGAGAGGCTGAAGGTAAGAGAGTAAAGGAAAACAATTTGGAACACAAAGTCTTACAAAAATGAATGTTGAAAACTATCTTCACATGTATTTGGAAAAATAAAAAACTATTGAGAAAAATTGAATAATAAGAGTAACTTTAAAGCTCAAGATAAACTGAGGCTTATAATGAATATTAAAGACAACAAAATGTTCTATTTTAGTTATGTAGGTGGCAAGACAAAAAAAAAGATTTTTTAAAAGCATAGAGCCAATTGCCTGGGGGTAGATTCCTTTCTATTTTTGACAAAAAGGAGACTGCCTTTCCTAATTATGTGGAAGTGAGCTTAACTTTGATTCTTGGGAAAATGCAAGAAAAGACCATTAAAAAGTTGACTGATGAAAAGGAAGCAGTGATTCCAAAGAGATAATGTGGCTTCATCAAGAGCAAGTCATAGCAATTTAAACACCTTTCTTTTTTCTTTTCTTTTTGACAGGATTACTAAATCAAAAGAGGGGAATGCTATGGGTATAGTTTACCTAGAGTTTAGCTAAACTTTTGATAATGTATCTCAAAGTGTAGTTGAGAGAGATCTGCATTAGCTAATTTAATCAGATAGATTAAGAACTAGTGGGATAGGGGTTGCCAGATTAGAAGGACCTGGGTTCAAATACAGCCTCAGACATTTAACACTTACTAGATGTGTAAAGCTGGGCAAGTTATTTAACCCAAATTGTCTCCAAAAAAAAAAAAAACCCAACTGGTTGAATAGTTTGTCAGTGTGGTAGTACCCCAGAGATCTGTGCTGTTTCACATTTTTATCAATGACTTGAATAAGATGATAGATGGTATTTTTATCAAATCAAATGAATTAAAGCTGGGAGGGCAGGTGGCTAATAGTCAATGGCAGATTCCAAAAGGACCTTGATAGGTTAAAGTATTGGACTGAATCTAATAATTTAATAATAATGAATCTAATAAATTAAACTTCAATAGTGATAAATGTAAAATCTTACACTTGGGTATTAAAATCTTCACAAGGATAAGATGGGGAAGATATGGTTGGACAGCTATCATGGAAAAGATCAGAAGACTTTAGTGGACTACAAGCTCAAAATAATTGGCAGTTCAATATGGCAGACAAAAATGCTAATGCCAAGTTGGATTTTGTCAAAGAGGGGCAATGCTTCCAGGAAAAAGAAAGTGAAAATTTGCCTACTTAACTCATGCCAGACTTCATCCATTTTGGGTTCAGATCTGGGTTCTGTGGTTTAAGAAGGACATTGATAAGTTGGAATATGTCCAAAGGCAGGCAACTGAGATGGTGAATGGCCATGAGTCCATGCCACAATGGGATCCATTGAAGGAACTGGCATATTTAACCTGGTAAAAGACAGACTTGGGGTCAAAGGGACATGATGACTGTCTTGTAGTATTTGATAAGCTAGAATATGGAAAAGGAATTGGGTTTATTTGGCTAGAAGTTGGACCAAGATACATTGAACCTTGGTGTCAGGAAAAACTTCCTAACAACTGGAGCTGTCCAAAAATGCAATGGGTTCCCTTAAGGAGAAGTGGAATTTCCTTTTTGGGGGTCTTCAAGTAGAGGTAAGATGATTTACTTGTCAGGTTGATTATAGTGAGCATTCCTTTTGGGTAGAATTAGATCAGATAGCTACTGAGCTCACTTCTACCTCTCAAATTCTGTGATTCTATTATCATGGTTAATGAAGAAAAGACAGAACTACTCTAGTTTGCTTCCATTTTCTCTATCAAGGAGATGACTTTCAGAATGATAAATATGGATAAAAAGGATTAACCAGTCATCCAGACCTAAGATGAGGGAACTATAACTGAATGGGTTTAGCTGCTTTCCATAAGTTCACTGACCCAGAATGAATTTAAGGAAATGATTACTGAGTTTCCTGCTGGGAACTGACGCTTCATACTAGTGAGATTTCTGTCAACTCACATAATGTCTCTGGACCTCAGTTTCCTGATTGGTGAAAATGAGGAAGGTGAACCAGATGACCTCTAAGGTCCCTTCCAGGTTTAAATCTGTGAACAGTCATAGAGAATATAGAGTATTGAAAATAGGCAAATATACAAATTTTCATAAAGGGAAAGAACACACTTTAGACTTTAGGCCACTGGATTTGTCTTCAATTCCTGGAAATTTTTTGAGATTGTATCATTAAAGGGATAGTTAATGAATCACTGGGAAAGGGAATGAGCTACCAAAGCTTTGAATGATAGAATCAGAATTCAAAAGGTCTCAACAGCCTGCAATAATGGGCTATCATGTGTTGTTATTATTATACCAACAGCTCATAATATGACTTAAGATTTATTTACAACAACTTTATGAGGTCAGCAGTGAGGGTATTATTATTTCTATTTCACAAATTAGGAAACTGAGATTTAGAGAGCTTAAGTGACTTACATATGAAAACAAAACTATGATTATGCCACCTCACTATTTTAGATTCTTTTTCTATAAAAAGGAAATAATTATAGCTGTATTACCAAGATCACTGGGTTGCCCTTAAGCAAAGAACTTCAGATACCTTTAACCACTGTATAAATATGTCATTATTTACAACTAAATAAGGTGAAAATGAATGGAAAAAATATAAAGTTTTATACTGGAATTTAAAATGTCAACTATAAAACATATCATAGATAGACAGATATCAATTCATACAAAAAGCAGTAGGAACCTTTAAAGGGCAGCAAGTTCCATTAAGCCTACACTAATATGACAGTCAAAAAATCCTAATGCGATCAGAGGCTGCAATAATATATATATATATAGTATATGTACATAGTGCTTAGAAAGGGGGAGTCATATTCACTGAAATTTGTCCTTTGACAGACCATAGGTGGAGTATTCTGTTCTGTATTGAATGGAAGACAAGTCCGAATGCACCCAGATGACTAAAATGGTGAGGGCCTTGAAATATGACATATGAGGATGTTTGAAAGGAAATGCTTAGCCTGCAGAAGCAAAGACTTGGGGGAGGACATGACAACTTTATTTTAGTATTTGAAGGATTGTCATATGAAAGAAAAATTAGATTTATTTTGTTAGAAGAAAAGAACTAGGAGTTTTAGACAGTACTTATAGAGAGGTGGCTCTTGGCTAGATAGAAGGAAAAACTTGCTCATAGAGTTGTCCAAAAGTGGAAATTGGCAGACTGTAGGGGTGGTAAGTTCCCCATTTCAAAATTGAGGTTAGGTAACCCCTTGAGTATGTACAGAAGAGACTCTTAAGGCTTTGGCTAGGCTAGATGACCTCTGAGGTTCCAGTCAATTCTGAGATTCTACTTCACAATTCTATTAAACTAAAATTCCTTTGGAGCGGAAAATAAACTGAATTAACGTGTGATTCAGCTTGATGGCTTCAGGGTGGGGGGGTGGAATGTTCCCTTGGGTTACACAGCCCTTTTTTTTTTCCCTCCCCTATTTCCTTTTCATGGTACAATCTTGGATTTCTCTACATGTAGGTTCTGGGCTCATTTAGTCCTCCTTTTTTTTTTTAATTTTTTTTTTTAGGACCTGGCATGACTGGAGAGCTCCTTTAATCTTTTCAGTTACTGAAGGAAGAGAAGAATCCTCCTCATTCTTTTGTCACACTGGTAGGATTGAGCGTTAGGAGAGGAAAGCTACCTAAAACCTCTGGTAGTAATGAGAACTGAATTGAAGAATGAGAAAGAAAGAACAAGAAAGAGAGAATGAGAAGAGTTGGTTTAAAGTCGAGAATTCTATCCAGATTAGGCTATCTTATGAATTAGTGACCAGATCAGGGATAGAAGACTTACTCATAAGATTTCCAAACTCATATCCCAGAGGGTAAACTGATCATAAAGTATTCATAAAGATTCTTCAGGCAAGAACATTTTGTAATTTGCTAACAATGGAAGATCGGAAGCTTATTTCAGGAATTGCTATCATTTTTATGGGAAAATTGTAGGAAGTCAGAGTATTCTTATTAGAAAAAAATATTTCATCTCTTGGGAAAACTCCACATGTAAAGAAAAGAACTTTTTAATGAAAGTACTAATCAATGGGAAAGTACAGCTAGATGGCGTAGAGGATAGCACATCAAGAATGCCAGAGTTCAAATCTGGGTTCAGACATTTACCAGCTGTGTGACCCTGGGTAAGTTATTTAACCCAATTTGCCTCAGTTTCCTCATCTGTAAAATGAGCTGGAGAACAAAATGGTAATCCCAAATCCCAAATAATGTCTACCTCTGAGCTGTTTGTGAAAACCAAATGTCATAATGTATGAAAAGTACTTAATAAGCCTTAAGTTACTAGATAAAAGTGAACTCTCATCATGATCATCACTTTTGTCACCATGCTAGTGGCATGGAGGACAAATCATTCTCTCTCCACTTCCCACACTTTGCTATTGCTCTATTGCTATTTTAAGGTCAGCCCTAAATAGATGAAGGTCCTTTCTGTTAGATTTCCCATACAGCATTTCTGTTTCTGTTTGGTTCCTTCCTTCTCTACCTATGTTATTTACATATGAAACAATATATACTTATACATTGTTACATATGTATGTATATATACACATATATGTATATATGTGTAAAACAAATGATTTCTTACAAAAACTAGATGCTGAATGTTGTTTTAGAAAGGACTTTAGGATGATCCAGTCTAACTCATTTTTTTTTAATTGAGGTCTGCAAAGGGGGGGATTTACCCAAAGATCCATAGCAGTTTAGTGGTAGTGTTTTGGCTAGAGCTTGTTTCCTTATTTCTAGTCCATACATAGATAGACCCTAAATAATTTTATATAGGCATTTTTCCTGGTTAAAACTCAACAATAGGATTGCTTGCATTTTAAAGCCCATTATTTGCTTCCATAGATAAATCTGGTCTTTTTTTCCCTTTGATTTCTGGAGATAAATTTTGGTCATGTAGACGGAGGTAAAAGTCACATGGAGTCAATGATGAGTAAAGGGACATGTGCTGCATCTTATCAGCAGAGTCTCCAGAGAACATAGCGCCTTCTACACTGGAATAACATTAAAAGAAATAATATTCTAGGACATGCCAGTGAATAAATTTAGGTGAAGTTGTCACTGTTACAAGGGCATATGGTGATTTTTGTTTGACCTGATTGGTCTCAATCATTAAAAGTCCAAATGATTTAATCTTTCATGGATAGACTGATTTCTTTTTTTCCCCCTCAGAATTTTAAAACCCTATTCAATTTCACCCAGAAACTAGATGAAAGCTGGAGAGCCCTCATGTGGTTAGTGAACTACCTAATTATTTTTTCTAATTATTTTTATTTTTTCCCTAGGTGGATTATTTCTCACAGTGCAGATAACAATTCATCTATTTCTGCCCATTTTATAATACTCTTGTCCACATCCTTTCATAAATCCTCTATAGGAAGAGTATACAACACTGGGGAGGAGGGGTCTCTTAGAGCTTTTGACATTGTGTGAGTACTAATGGAATGTACTGGCTATCCAACATGGATGTTCAGGAGGCAGTGTAATTGGACCCAGAATGAGGAAGACCTGGATTCAAATCCTGAATTAAACATACACTGTGTAACACTAGACAAATCATTTAATATTCTTAGACCTCAATTTTCTCATCTATAAAATGAGAACATTGGACCCGATGACTTTTGTGGTCCTTTCCAATTCAAAACCTATGATCTCACAATCTATCAATTAGCCCTTGCTCTATCTTTCCCCACCCCCCTCGTCAGATATTTTTCTGATGGTATCTTTTATATTGCTTTTCTTGCATAATTCTTCTTCTTCTTCTTCTTTTTTTTTTT
>JAJPUD010034639.1:0-10089 GCA_023553655.1 Myrmecobius fasciatus
TTTTTGTTATAGTTTTTTTTTCCTTTTTTTCTTTCTCATTTTTTCCCTTTTTGATCTGATTTTCTTGCGCAGCATAATAAATGTAAGAATATGTATAGAATAATTATGCATGGTTAACATATATTGGGTTGCTTGCTATCTAGGAAAGGAGGTGAAGGTACGAAAGGAGAGCAATTTGGAATGTGCTGGTTTTGCAAAGGTGATTGTGGAGAATTATCTTTGATTCTGTTTAGAAAAATAAAATACTATTTTAAAAAGGCCTTTGTCAGCAATACTTGCTACAAAGTTTGTTTACAAGCTTTTTGCTTTCCTTTTTTTTAAACTTTTTAAATTTCAAAACATATTCATGGCAAATTTTCAACATTCACTCTTATAAAACCTTGTGTTTCAAATTTCCCCACCCTTCCCCCCACTCTACCCTAGATGGCAAGTAATCCAATATATGTTAAACATGTGAAATTCTTCTATACATATTTCCACAAAAAAGTTGCACAAGAAAAAATCAGATCAAAAAGGGAAAAAATGAGAAAGAAAATAAAGCGCATTTATGTTCTTCTAATTCCTGTTGCATTGGTTTTGTGTGTACAAAACCTTTTGAATTTAATATAATCAAAATTGTCTGTTTTGAATTTTATAAGGCTATTTATATTTTATTTTATCATAAATTCTTCCTCTAAGTATATATTTGAAAGTTACACTATTCTTTGCTCTTCTAATTTAATTATGATGTCACCTTTATGTCTAGTGAATCCATTTTCACCTAATCTTGAAACATGGTGTGAGATGTTCTATACCTAGTTTGGATTCTATTGTTTTCCAGATTTCTCCGCTGCTTTTTTTCAAATATTGAGTCAGATATTTGGGTTTATCAAATACTAGGTTACTATGATCATTTACTACTATGTATTCCAAATTCATCCCACAAATCAACCCCTGTATTTTTCAGCCAGTATCAGGCAGTTTTGATGATTATTGCTTTATAATATTGTTTGAGATATGGTATTGCTTGATCACCTTCCTTTGTATTTTTTCATTAACTCCCTTGATATTCTTGACATTTTGTTCTTACAGAAGAATTATTTTTAGTTCTATCAGATTATTTTTGGTAGTTTGATTGACATGGCACTGAATAAGCAAATTACTTGAGACAGAATGATATTTTCCTTCGTGTTTAGATTTTTCTGTAGTTGTGTGAAAAGTATTTTGTAATTGTGTCCATATAGTTTCTGAATTTGTTATGACAAAGAGATTCCTCATTATTTTATAGTATATAATTCCTTTAAATGGAACATTTCTTCTATCTTTTTGCTCCTGGGATTTATTGCTCATTTAAAGAAATTTGATTTTTCAGCACTCCTTGTTAAAATCTCCCACATCCATGGAAATAATTATATTCATAGCCTCAACCTCCTACAATGCTAAAAATCCTTATATCTACCTTCAAACTAATTTCACTAGCCTGATACTCAAGAAAAACCTTGAGTATAAATCAATAATACCACTCATAATTTTCTAATTAGCATTTGAAGCCTATCTCTTCTATATTATAATACAGACTTAGGTTATAACTACAACAGCTCTTTCTCATTAGATTCTCTATCAGGACCTCTGCTTTATCTTATATTCTGCAACTTTACAAAAGGTGTTCATTATATCAAGTATTTTAGGTGATGCTCTAAGGTTCTCTAATTATACCTCATAGCATGTAGAAGGAGTCATAGTTTTGTTCATTACCTATTCTAATATCTGCTATTTCTTTTAAAAACTTATTTGTATTTAGTATAAATTGGTTTATGAATCATGTTGGGAGTGGAAAATCAGAGCAAAAATGGAAAATCATGGGAGAGATACAAAAACAGAAAAAAGAAGTTAAAATAGCATGTGTTCATTACATTGTCTCCATGTTGTTTTCTGGATGTAAATGGTATTTTCTGTCCAAAGCCTATTGGGATTGCTTTGGATCACTGAACCTCGGAGAAGAACTGAGTCTTTCATAATTGATTATCACACATTCTTGCTATAATTATGTACAATGTATTCCTGGTTCTGTTTGTTTTGCTCAGCATCAGTTTATATACATCTTTCCAGGCCTTTGTAAAATCAGCTTGTTCTTCATTTTTTATAGAACAATAATATTTCTTTATCTTCATATACCACAACGTGTTTAGCCATTACCCAATTGATGGGCATCTATTCATTTTCCAATTCTTTGCTACCACAATAAAGAGTTAGTACAAACATTTTTGCACACATAGATCCTTTTCCCTCCTTTATAATTTCCTTGGGATATATAACCAGGAATGGCACTGCTGGGTCAAAGGGTATGCACAGTTTTATAGCTCTTTGGATATAGTTCCAAACTGTTCTCCAAAATGGTAAGATCATTTCACAACTCCAGCAACAATGCATTAGTGTCCCAGCTACATTTATCATCTTTTCCTGCTTATCTTAGTCAATCTGAGAGGTGTGAGGTGGTACCTTAAGAGTTGTTTTAATTTATATTCCTGCAATCAATATTGATTTAGAGCATTTTTCATATGGCTATAGATACTTGTTATTTCTTTTTCTTCTCTTATTGATGAAGCAAACATTTCTTGTACTATACTGAATAATAGTGGTGATAATGGACAACCTTGCTTCATCCCTGAGTTTATCGGAATAGCTAGCTTATGCCCATTACAGATAATGCTTGCTATGGTCTTTTAGAAAGATAATCCTCATTATTTTTTTAAAATCCTCCATTTATTCCAACAATCTCCAATGTTTTTTAATATGATTGGGTGTTGTATTTTGTCAAGTTTTTTTTTTAGTATCTAATGAGATAGTCATATTATTTCAGTTGATTTTATTATTGATATTGTGAATTATGTTGATGTTTTTCCTAATGGTGAACCAATCTATCAATTCTGCCATAAATCCCACCTGATCATAGAGTATAATCCTGAGTGATATATTGCTATAATCACCTTGCTAGTATTTTGTTTAAAATTTTTTTATTTTAAAACTATTCATTAGTGTGATTGAACTACAATTGTTCTTTTCTGGTTTAGACACCAGTACCATATTTGCATCAAAAAAAAAGGATTTGTAGGATTCTTTCTTCACCTATTTTTCCAAATGCTTCATTTGGCATTGTAATTAATTGTTCTTTACATGTTTGATAGAATTCACTAATAAAGCCATCTGGCGCTAGCATTTTGGTGTTTTTTTTTTTTTTCCTCTAGAAAATTCATTAATGGCTTTTTCAATTTCTTCTTTTTTTAATATGGCATTTTTGCAGCTCTTTATTTCTTGATCTTTTATTCTAGGTATTTTACATTTTCATAAATATTCATCAATGTCTGATTATGTTAAATGTAAAAGAAAGTTTTTACACAAACAAAACCAATGCAACCATGATTAAAAGGGAGCCAGAAATCTAGGAAACAAATTTTACAGTCAATGAATCTGATCTAAAGAACTCATTTCTAAAATATAAAGAGGAGTCAAATTCACAAAAATACAAGTCATTCCCTAATTAATAAATAGACAAATGATATGAATAGACACTTTTCTGATGAAGGAATTAAAGCCATCTATATTCATGTAAAAATGTTCTAAGTCACTATTGATTAAATAAATTCAAATTACAACAACTCTGTGGTATCATCTCACACTCATCAGGTTGTCTAAGAAGACAGAAAAAGATATGACAAGTGGAGGGGATGTGAAAAAAAAAAACTGATGCATTATGGGTGGAGTTGTGAATTGATCCAGCTATTCTGGAGAACAATTTGAAACTATGTCCAAAGGGCTATAAAACTGCACAAAAAAGGGCTAGCTCTTCTCATTAGCCTTCATATCATTGAATAAATGACTGTATGAAGAAATACATATATAAATAAAATCTCAACCATTATTTAATTATAAATTTAGATCTTAAAGGGATCTTGGAGTATATCTAAACACACATTTCATATTTTCTACATTAGAAGAGCTTGTAAATATTAAGTGAATAATGTACTTTGAATTCAATTGAATTGATTTAGATCAAAAGCAAGATGTAATCATGCTTAACAAGACTCTTAAATAAATCACCAATAAAAGACTTTGACTTTGCTTCCTATGCACATGCTTATAGAACTTAAGAAACGTGAATTTTTTTAAAATATGTTTCATAAGACATACTGACATAAGTAATGCTAGTGTTTTTAGGTTTTAAGCCACCTAGGTTGGAAGGCTTTGGGGCATTTTGTAAAAATGAATTTTAATCATGATGTTAAAATATGGCAAACACCTCCAGATATACTATATCTGTAGGCAGAAAGAAAAAAAAGCCCATATAGTAAAATCTACATCTCAGAAATCAACCTCACACAAAAGGAGAAAATATAAATGAGTGCTTTCCTCATCAGGGAGTCTCAATCAGCAGTTATGAATTTAGCTTTATTCCTTTATTGCTTGTAATTCATCCAGGCAAGTTCTTTATTCCCAGGAGGGATCATGTTTTATTTATTCTTACTCACCACAGGACAGGGCCCTATGAAGCAGTTCTATTTAGCAAACAATTTATACCCCTAATTTGTTCCCAAATCTTATCATCAATTGACTTCCCAATCATCACATACTAAATCCCTCCCCTCTTATACATTAAATGACAAGCTATGGATTTATCAGAGATAGAAGGGAAACTTAACTTCTATAGATCTTTTTCTAATGTGTGTAGGTTGAAGGCACACAGAGGTTGAAATAAAGTAACTGATTCAATACTTAAGCTCTGGCAATTCCAATCTGGAAGCATGACAAGAATCAGCTTGAATCAACTTGTGGGAGTAGATTGTTAAATTTTCACTTTGAGTATTTATACCTTCAAAATTGGAAAATAAACAAATGGGTTTGATTTGTTGTTTTTTGATTGTCTATACTTATTCAATATGATGAAAAAGTACTAATGTTTCAGATTAAACTTAAAATTATGTCAGGAGTGCATTTTCTTCTGGCAAGCCAGTTATTAACTGGCTAATTTCTTCACACACATACAATACAAAGTAACCAGGAAACAAAATTCATTGTGCCTATGACATTGGGTGAAGATTAAAAATACAATTGACTAGAAAGCATTATGAGAAATATAATATAAAGTTGCCCAGTGGAAAAACTGAAGCTCTAGGCTAAAACTGAATATTTATAAAAGTCTACCCACATTGCTTATTTGAATACATATTTAAGAGCCCAGTCATAATAGCTAAGAAGAAATAAGGCCAAAAAATACACAAACCTACATATATCTATCTATCTACACCACACATACACACAAACACACACACACACACACACACACATATATATATATATACATATACAGAGAGATAAATATATATATATAAATATATGGAGATAGATATAAATAGATAGATATACATAGAAAAAGATGTAGATATAGATATATTCTATGATTTAACATTGTGTATTTACATGTCTATGTGTATGTATTCCTACATCTGTGTTATGTATTATGAGGGGAGTTATCTTTTAGGAGTGTTTAGTGATCATCCAAACCTTCCCTTTGTGTTTAAAGTTTCATTATTTCATCTTAAATCAACACTTTGGGATTCATGTAGGAAAACTAGTCCCATCATCTGTATGCTCAGGTAATATGGATCCCTACTTGACCACCTGCTGTTTCTTTCTATGTGGTTGACAAGAGGGAAGAGTGAGTCTAGGAAAAGCTGTGTGAGGTACTCAGTTTTCTGAAGAATGGGATCTCCAAGTGATTACCAGATCTTAAAAAATCTAGTGTGGCAGCTAGGTGGCGCAGTGGATAGAGCACCAGCCCTGAAGTCAGGAAGACCTGAGTTCAAATCTGGTCTCAGACACTTAACATTCCCTAGCTGTGTGACCCTGGGCAAGTCACTTAACCTCAATTGCCTCAGCAAAAAGCAAAAAAAAAAAAAATCTAGTTAGACTTACATCTGAGAATGGATATCTGAGTCCCAACACATAAAATCTTATTTTCTGATAATAAATGAGAATCCCTAGGGGGACAAAAAAGAGAAACAGATTTCCTTTCATAATGGAAATTTTATTATCTATTTCGTCTTATTTAATCTAATCATCCTTAAATGTTTATTACCTTTCCCTGAAAAAAATACTATTAGCTGACTGGACCCTTTCCTAAATATCAGTTAGAATTCCAGTGGTCTAAAGAGGGTTCAAAATTTCTGACCCATGGCTGTATTTTTAATGAGAGAGCATAGCCCTTAAATATTTTGATTTGTCTGAAATCTTGAATAGTCTGTGTATAGGTTATCACACACACACAAAAAAAGGCTAATACAAAAGCCCAGATCAGATTCATCTTCAAAGATGGCAGAATTCATTACGGGTATTTGGTGATTCCCAAAAGAGTCTTTTCTTTCATTTCCTTTCCATTATGCAGGGTAATGAAATGTTTTGCTTGTGACATTGAAAATCTTAAGAACTGGCATAAGAAACCTCAGTCTTGACATCTAACAGAATAATCTCTTCAAACTTTTTTCTTCTGGAGACAGCAAAAATATTGCTAACCCTCTTGAACATTGCCCCCCTCCTCCTTAATTTCTTTCACAGAACTAGAAATAGAAAAGTGTGGAAAGTGAGCAACCAAAAGAGTTTCCCTTAATATAGTGGTCTCCATTTTTGTATGGTGAGTTATATAGGAGTAAATTTAAATGCCCTTAAAGTCAACATTTTGCCCTTCAGTTCTGTAATCTCACTCAACTTGACAAATCTCACCTTCTCACAACGTTTTCTCTAAGTTGTAACCTATATTTTACTTACATGACATTTGGTTCTGTTTCCAGAATAGCACTTTGTATAATATCTAAATGTTCCTTGCCCACCTAGATGTTTACCCTTTTCTGACTATTATAGACACTGGGTCAATTCTGGGTCAATTCTAATCTGTTATACTAATTACATTTTTAATATTAATTTATATGTCACTATTTTTATTTGATCATTCTCCTACTTCACTGTTATGTGGAAATTTAAAAGTGACATTGAAATAACAATTTCTCCACAAAAGACCTAATAGAACTTTGCTCTACATGCCACTTCCAATATACTTTGAAAGTTATGAACTGTTCTTATTAATTTTTATGTATTTTGATTGATAAGTAATATCAAGTAATATCAAATAATGCTGTGACATTCAATTGGTACAATAATTGGTAGAATAAGATACCATTTATTTCTTCCTAGTTTTCATTAATAGAATATAGGCCTGATAATAAATAATGTCCTAAATTAAATTTAAATGTGTGTATTATATATATATATATAATATACATATGCACATGCATATGTATACATATATAAATACACACACACACATATGAGAGAGTTTGGGAACAAATGATATAGCCTTTTCTTATTCCTATGGAATGCTGATAAGTGCAAGATAGTACTACCTGAAATCACATTGCTAGTCTCGAGCCTACTATTCGAGCAGGCAAAACACATGTAGTAAGGACTTGCTATCTGCTCATATTTGTGAATTGTTGGGGATATAATTTATAAAAGGGTTTTTCATTAATACATGAGCATTTTTATGAAATTATAAATCATTGGAAATGATTTCTTTGTTAAGCATATATTGAACATTTCCTATAGATGATGCACTGATCACACATGTAGTAACTTGCTATCTGCTCATATTTGTGAATTGTTGGGGATATAACTTGTAGAAAGATTTTTCATTAAGACATAAGCATATTTATGAAATTATAAATCATTGGAAATTATTTGTTTCTTAAGCATATATTGAACATTTCCTACAGATGATGCACTGATCTAGTTACTTTTATAGATACCAAAGAAATAGAATACAGTACATTAGCATAACAAACATGAATAATAAAGAGGAAAAAAAAGCAAAACTTCACCATGATGTAACTGACCAAGGCATGATTTGTCATTTTATGTATTAATTACCTTTAGGTATGGGCATTCATTAATACCATTTCACACCAACTACATTGCTTTTGGACAGTTTTGGAAGACTTTTGCATCATGCCTTCATACTCAAGGAATCTTGATATTGGGAAATTTTTTTTATCCTACAAGATTGAATTGGTCTTGATACTTACATCTCATCAGTATGCTCTGCCTTTCTTCTTGAATTCTATGATTAGAGGGTAGTCATGAACTGCAAACCTTTTATTTAAAGAGTAGGCTTATTAAAACGTTCTATTCTTTTGTCATCAGATACACTGTTTTGAGGCTTTCTTTACCTTCTTCTCTTTTTATCCCTGCTTTTCAGTTTTCTTTTGTATGCCTTTTCTCATTTTGTCTATTCGTTTCTTCTTAATATCTTACAATATGGCTTCTGATGTCATCATCCCACTGAAAATGCTCTCTCCAACATTACCAATGATCTCAGTATTCTCAAATCCAGTAGTCTTTTCTAAATCATTCTTTTGAATTCCCACTTTTTTTTTCTTTTTTTTTGTATTCAACTTTGGGCAATTCCTTTATTATTTTTTTTAATAAAGCTTTTTATTTGCAAAACATATGAGTGACCTTTCAACATTGACCTTTGCTAGAAAACTTTTTTTTTCCCCAAGCTTTTCCTTTCCCTCCCCCCGCCCCCCACCCCTAGATGACAGGTAATCTAATACATGCTAGATAGGATAAATTATATGACAAGTACAATACATGTATACATATCTATACAGTTATCTTACTGCACAAGAAACATCAGATCTAGAAAGAGAAGGAGAAAAAAGACAACCTAAGAAGGAAAACAGAATGCATGGAAATATTCACAGAAAGCGTTAAAATGCTGGGTTGTGGTTCACTCTCAGTTCCCACAGGCCTCTCTCTGGATGTATATGACTATCTTCATTGCAGCACAACTGGTTTGAATCACATCATTGTTGAAGAGAACCATGTCCATCAAATTGATCATCGTATAGTCTTGTTGCTGTGTATAATGTTCTCCTGGTTCTGCTGATTTCACTCACCATCAGTTCATGCAAGTCTCTCCAATCGTCTCTGAAATCCTCCTGTTGGTCATTTCTTACAGAACAATAATATTCCATAACATTCATATACCATAATTTATTCAGCCATTCTCCAATTGATGGGCATCTTTTCAATTTCCAGTTTCTTGCCACTACAAAAAGGGCTGCCACAAACATTTTTGCACATGTGGGGCCCTTTCCCTCCTTAAAAATCTCTTTGGGATATAGGCCCAGTAGAAACACTGCTGGGTCAAAGGGTATGCACTGTTTGATAACTCTTTGAGCATAGCTCCAAATTGCTCTCCAGAATGGTTGGATCCGTTCACAGTTCCACCAACAATGTATCAGTGTCCCAGTTTTCCCACATCCCCTCCAACAGCTATCATTATCATTTCCTGTCATTTTAGCCAATCTGACAGGTGTGTAGTGGTATCTCAGAGTTGTCTTAATTTGCATTTCTCTGATCAATAGTGACTTGGAGCACCTTTTCATGTGACCAGAAATAGTTTCAATTTCTTCGTCTGAAAATTGCCTGTTCATATCTTTTGACCATTTGTCAATTGGAGAATGGCTTGAATTCTTATATATTTGAGTCAATTCTCTATATATTTTAGAAATGAGGCCTTTATCAGAACCTTTGGATGTAAAAATATTTTCCCAGTTTACTGCTACCCTTCTAATCTTGCCTGCATTCATTTTGTTTGTACAAAAACTTTTCAACTTGATATAGTCAAACTTATCGATTTTGTGATTAATGATGACCTCTAGTTCTTCTTTGGTCATAAATTCCTTCCCCCTCCACAGGTCTGAGAGGTAAACCATCCTACATTGTTCTAATTTGTTTATAATATCATTCTTTATGCCTAGATCATGAATCCATTTTGACCTTATCTTGGTATATGGTGTTAGGTGTGGGTCAATGCCTAATTTCTTCCAGACTAGTTTCCAATTATCCCAGCAGTTTTTGTCAAATAGTGAGTTTTTATCCCAAAAACTGGGGTCTTTGGGTTTATCGAACACTAGATTACAATTGTCATTGAGTATTTTGTTCTGTGAATCTAACCTATTCCACTGATCCACTACTCTATTTCTTATCCAGTACCAA
>JAJPUD010034640.1:353-10731 GCA_023553655.1 Myrmecobius fasciatus
CTAACCTTCTCCGGAGTTCTTTCCAGGTAGATTTTTGATAGAAGTGCGTTGTAGTCCAAATGTTTGGTGGAGCCTTCACTCACAAACCAGTTCGAAGACTCACTTTGTCTGGGTTTGAGGGAAGGTCCCAAAGGAGTTCACAGAGAAAGCTGTCTGCAGTTCGCCATCTTGGTTCCGCCCCCCTAGCCTCATTTTTTTTTTTATCTGTAATGGAGGAAAAGTAATAATAGTGCCCACTATACAAGGCTATTGTGAAGATTAAATGAACATACTTTAAAGTGATAGATAAGTGGCTGACATTATTATTCATGGTAACAACCTCATGAGAGAATATTAACATCTACGTCACCAGCTATTCAGACTACCTACTATGGTTCATTGCTACCTACCAACCATTACAACCACCAAGAACCACCTACTGTGTACATACAACTATATGCACTAACCACTCAACTTACCAAGATAAAAAGTAACAATGCCCCATGCCTTCAAAGAATTTATCATCTACTGCAGGATTTCTTAAGCATTTTTTCATTCACAACCTTTCACCCAAGAAATTTTTATGTGACCCCAGGTATATAGATATATAAAATAGATATACAAATAAAACATTTACTGATAATAAATCATAATTTCATGGCCCCTATATTCACTTACATGATCCCACAGTTTAAGAAGCTTTGATCTACTAGGCTAAATGCAGGTAATAGACTATATAGAAATATAATGCAAAGTAGAATGGGATTTAGGGGAAGGAGAGATCTAGACAAATATGATAGTGTTTTCAAAAAGGAAGATGTTAAGACAGTTTCAGGAGAGAAGGGGGACTTCAGTATTTCCTCCAAAGCCAAAGATGGTCATTATAATTACACTTTTATAAGCCTATTTTTGTCGACCTTCATTGCATCCATTGTTGTAGTCATTGTCTATGTGCTGGTTCTGGTTCCTTCCATTTGCTTTGGTTCATACACATCTTTTCATGCTTCTATGAATTTGCTATATTCATTTTTGATTCTGGTGCAAAAACTGTCCATTATATTCATGTGCCACAATGTGTTTAGCTAATTTCCAGTTGTAGCTACATTGTTGCCATGTCTTTGCTATTACAAAAATCACTGCCACAGTGTATAAGGGAATTTTAATTTTTCTTTGATCTTCTTGGGGTTTGAGTTTAGCCTTGGAAACTCCAGCTTAAAGAGGATGAATATTTTCATCACTTTCTTGGCATAATTCCAAAATTACTTTCCAGAAGAATTGAACTATTTCATACCTTGAGTAAGAGGGCACCACTATGCTCCTTTTTGGGAGGTTCCTTGATCAAAGACCATCTTTTATCACTTTGTATTCCCAGACCTTAACACAGAGTCTGGAATGTAGTGGGTGCTTAATAAATACTTATTGAGTAACTTGATAAGTGGTCATCCAGCCTCAGCCTGAAGACTTCCAAGGAGGAGGAAGCCCATTCTGCTTTGGAGCAGCTCTCATTGGTAGAAAGCTTTTTCTGATATCTAGGTTCAATTAAATTCTTTGTAACTCCCAGCTGAGACAGCTAGATGTACCAGACTTGTAGTAGGGCTTCAGACACTTACTACTAAGTGACTGCTTAACCTGTTTGCCTCAGTTTCTCCATCTATAAAATGCAATGGAGAAGGAATGGCAAACTACTCTCATTTATCTGCCAAGAAAACTTCCAAAGGAGTCACAAAGAGTCATTTACAACTGAAAAACAAAATTTCTGACCCCCTTCTAGGTCCTGCCTTCTGGGGCAATTTTTTTAATTTGACCAGAAACCCCGAGGGTCTTCACCTCCCAGATTGATTTATTTTATTTTTTGACTAGGTAAAAGAAGCAATTAATTCTTTGTCTGAATTTTACCTAGACTAGCACTGAATAGGTGTTGCCTCAGTCAAACTGAGACCTGGAAAAGACCTTAGTTAAAAAAAAAAAGTTCAAGATCTCCCATTGCATCCAGGGCCATTTCCAGTTGTCTGATCTATATCTTGCCACTGGACCCAGATGGCTATTGAGAGGAAAATGAGGCAGGTGATCTTGCCCAGTCCTCCCTCACTTAAATCCAATTTACTTGCATGTCATGGCATCATCCCCCTGATGTCATACTCCTCTTTGAGAATAAAGGACAAAAATCAACAGGAGCCCCCTAAAAATCTTTGTGCAGTTTTAAGTCTAAATAATTTAAAATTTCACAAAGACTTTTTGGAACAGGCTGTATAGCATTGTAAATTTTGGAAAACACTTTACAAATATTTCATTTACTTCTCACAACAGCCCTGGGTGGTAGATGTTATTGTGAGCCCATTTTATAGATGGGAATCCATGGCAAACAGAGGTTAAGTGACTTGCTCAAATTCACATAACTAGTGAATGAAGTCAGATCATTCTAACTTTGGATCACATTTTTATGTAACAGTCTCTGGGAAATGCCAAAACATCCTAGATGCACACCTAGACCCCACCTTGCTCTTTGCCCTGTCTTACAGAAGCAAATTGCACAAAGTAGTGGCTGCTTCAGAGTCTCAAAGAGCCACAGTTCTGTTAGTTTGGGTCCACTCTCTCCCCCAACACAGGGTTGACATCTTCCATAATGAAATCAACAGGTAATGAGGCTGCTGGTAATAAAACCGGGAAATGCTGGTTTTTCATGAAAATGCCACTAAGAATCCATATCTGGGACCATATTTAAAAATGACCAGGTTGGTAGTATCTTGACCTCCACAGTCTCCTTCAAGTCAATAATTAAGAATAACCATTACCAACTGTTAGTGATATTATATGCATTTTGCTTCCTTGCTTACCTACAGTAGCTAATAATAATTATATCATGCTTTAAAGTTTGCAAAATACTTACCCTGTTCTCTCATTTGAAATCACAACAATCTTGTGAAATTAGTATTATTATTATCCTCACTTTATAGATGACGAAATTGAAGCTGGAAGGACTTGCCCAAAGTAACATATTAAGTGAAAGGATCTGAATTCAGGTCCTCATAACCACAAATCCAGCAGTCCATTCACTGCACTATCTAGAACTAGCAAGCATCATGTCATATTCAGCCATGATTAACAGCTCTCCAACTCTGAAAGTGATTTGATTGTTCAGATTCAAACAAATTCCAGAGAATGACAGCTCCACTAACCAATCACTGCTTTCCCCCAGGTTTCTCTTTGTCCAGCCTACTTTGTGTGGAATGATGGCTGGTGGATCATGGAGAATTGTGTCTCAGTTACAGCACTACCCTGAAATTTCTTTCATAAACATTACTGAGATAATCACCTAATCTATAATTGCCTTCCATCTTTCTGATAAAATCTGTGTAAAATAACCTCAAATGACAAAAGAACAAGGTTCTATTCCAATGACATGATGAAAGGATGCATAAGAAATTCTGGAAAAGCATAGAAGGATTCTCTTTCTCAAGACTTTAAAAGATATAGAATCTTCCTACTGTAGGGCCTCACCTCCAAAAAAAATCTCAAATAGAAACAATTAATTATCAATAATTAGCATTTCCCTTCCTTTTCTGCCCTTAAGCTTAGAGTAAGAGGTAGGTAACTTTACCTAATATTTAAGAAAAGGAAGAAAGAAATCTTCACAGCAACAAAAGGGAGGGAGAGAGCTAAATTTTCTGTTCTCTTGGGAGGAAGAAGAATAGGGGTTTGCTGAAATTGCCATTCTATCTGAATTGAATCCAAATTCAAACACTTTTGGCATTCAGACAAGCCACAGTGAGGACAGATAAATGACCTGAATCCAGAAAAAACACAAGCAGAAAGCAATGGTCAGCTTTATCCAAAGGAAATGTGAGTTAATCTATCTGGGGAAACATGGACTGAAATTTAGAGAAGGCAATCATTATGATGATGCTTCAAATATACCCTTGATCCTCTGTTATCTTGTCTCCAAAAGGGAAGCATACAGTGCTATAGTCATACCCATTTCATTGTGATGCATTAAAAAAAGTCTGGGTGGTAGAGGAAGAAGACCTGGATATAATCCTTAGTTCTGCTATCTTTGGAAAATTCAACAAGTCTCTTGTCTCCTCTAAACTCACTTTTCTCAAATATAAAATGGATGATGCTACTTCAAAAGGCCCCTCTAGCTCTAAAGTTACAAATACATCCATTGAGTAATAATTAAGCAAGAATTCTACTTTTTAAAGGCTTTAACCTTCAAAGAACTGACACCCAGGAAGGATACTTCCACCTGAGGTGAAAACTGTCCTTGCATCTTAGCTCCAGAAACACTGATTGAATACATTACTATCACCTTTGCAGTCATCTTCAAGATCCTGTTGCAATAACCTAATGAGAGTAAGGGATGGCCTCTCTTCAGAATAGTTTCTTAGATTTGCAGAGTTCATTTCAAAGCTTACTTTAATGATCAGGTTTTCATGGCTATTCCTAGTAAATGCTCTTGAAATGTGCATGTATTATTCCTGTACCACTAAAAGACAAAGAAATAATGTGAAACTTATATGTACACATATCCAAGTAAGGTTTATTTAAAGATGTATGATATTAGAGCAGATCTCAGATAGATAGAATGTAAAAATGGCTTATAAACTTTGAGTTGAGCACACTCTTGGGAAGACATATGAACTTCTTAGCTGTCAGCCTTTTTGGAGAATTAATTGCTGAGGGCACACATGACAGATCCTGTGTAGTGACTGTCCTTTCAGCCAACTTAATCTTGGCACATATTAAGACTTTTACCAGCCTTGAATACATAAGGTTATCAAATCTGTGATAAGAAAATTTCTCACATTTTGCCTAAAGATGGCATGTCATAAATGACCTTGAGAGATGGAAGATCTGTCAAAATGATTGATCTTAGAAGTCCCTGCACTAATATGGCATCTACATGCTTCAGTGGTAAATAAAATGTTGTATCTGGATCAGAAGAGACCTAAGTTCAAATCCATACTTCATTACTTACTATCTATGTGACCCTGAGTAAATCATTTAAACCTCTTTCTGCCACACTTTCCTCATCTGTAAAATGGGAATGATAATACTACCTACCTATGAGATTTATTGTAAGGATATTATGAGATATTTGTAAAATCCCTTATAAATCTTTAGGATGCTATATAAATTTAATTATATTATTATTAATCATAATTCTTCTGAAAATTATTCCACTGACCTTGAAAGGTAGCTCAGTGCCTGTTAAATTCAATGAACACTCTAGTATAACCAACAAAGTTATCAGTCTCTGCTTGAATTCTAAGGAAGATAAACTCACTATTTCTTATGGCAACTCTTTATAAATTAAGAAACTCCCAGTTTCACTCTTTGGAAACTAACAAAATAAGTGGAATCTTTCTTTTATGTGACAGTCCTTCAAATATTGAAGGCAGCTGTCATACCCCACAAAGTCCCCCCATTTCCTTCAACCAAAAGCCTCAGGGCCTTTCACCATTCAGTTTATTCTTCTCTGAGCACTCTAAAGCTTACCCACTATTTTCTTCCAGGAGAATGAAACCTCCTTGAGGGCAGGAATGGTTTCAATTTTGTCTTTCCATCCCTAGTTCCCACCATACACTAAGT
The DNA here is from genome assembly GCA_023553655.1 of Myrmecobius fasciatus. Classification (NCBI taxonomy): domain Eukaryota; kingdom Metazoa; phylum Chordata; class Mammalia; order Dasyuromorphia; family Myrmecobiidae; genus Myrmecobius; species Myrmecobius fasciatus. The sequence continues at coordinate 5,922 of JAJPUD010034640.1, forward strand.
GTTTAATAAATGTTAGTTGGTAACTGATCAGTCTTAGAGTATGTGTCTAATTTTCACTAAAAAATTGAAAAAATATTTAAATCATTGAGCTTTTATGCATTTATAAGGAGATATGTCTCAAAGAAAACATCTTGTTCTTAAGATGCATGTCACTCAGGTTACTGCAAACTACAAACATTTCTTCTTTTTGGAAAGAAGTCTCCTGCACTTGTAATTATAAATAATAATAATAATATTCATGTGTTTAGTTTCTCTTTATTCTACAAGCAGAAATTTATACATTAGTACTACCTGGAATCATGAGGTGATTCCCAGCAGTCAAAAATAGGCACTGCCTAATGAACTGACCATCTTAGAACCAAGGATCTCTCATTCCCTATATAACTCTAGCTGAGATGGCACTATCCTTTGTGTGAATTATAGCAAGTCATGGCTCAGGGCTTCTGATTCCAGCATGATTGAAGGAAAGAAAAAATAATAACCATATTGGCTCAGAATCCATCTAAGAAAGTCCCATGAATTCCCAACAGTTTCTTACATAGAAATGAAATCTCCTGAGCTGATATCCCTTACCAATCTAAGTGCAAGAATTGAATATCCCCTGGATGGACTGAGCTACATCTAATAGTTGTAAGAGACATGAAAAATTTATTATGTATCTCATTGAATTACCTAAACATTGAATTAGAATCCTTTTGGTTTCCACTGCTTAAAGCTCCAGCTGAAATCAATTCATATCCCCTTGTCAGCACCTGGATCCAGTAAAAAATCTTTTTCTCAGGCCTCCTCAGGTGTCAGATCTTTCTCTTTATCTCCTGATTTCTTACCAGCTAGATTACTGTGGATTTCCAGAACTATGAAAATAGGGAGCCTGGAAAAGACCTCCAGCCTTAACTTGAATTGTATCTAGAAGGAAGCTAGGAAGACAGGGGGAATGAAGGATGACTTTCCAGACATAGGGGAATCCCATGGAAAGTGACCAAGGAAGTAAACAAGGTGTCCTAGGCAGAGCTGTTTTGTTGGAATGGAGATTTCATGAAGGTAACTGGTAGGACACAAAATTGAAAAAGGCAAATAGAAACAATTGTGTAGAGGACTTTAAGTTGATGAGAGAGAGCTTTGGAGTGAAAAACATGAAACCAAAAAAGATTTGATAGATATTCCCTAGGGAAAGTATCAGTTTTTTCATGCCTCAATATAAAATAATTTTATAAAATTTTATTTCCTTTGAAAAAATAAAGAAACTATATTTCATCATGCATATTGGGGAAATGGAAATCATGGGGGAAAGGGATCAGATAATAGAAAGAACAGTCAAATGAGAGAAAAAGAAGGAAAATAAGCCAATTAAAGAAAAAATTCAAGGAGCTTGGAATATGCCAAGTAGGAATTATGCTTAGCACAATACCTAGCAAATAGTAGGGGCTTAATAAATGTTTATTTACTGATGCAGTAGCTAACAGTGGAAGGTAAAGAGTATGGGGGAAGAAATGAGCATGAAAACAGTATAAACAAAGTTAACATGAGGACAAACTATTAATTCAAAAGAAAGGTATAAAAATTCACAAAAATACAAATCTAACAATTAATTTAACAAAAGAGTGACAGAAAGTATAATTAAACAAAACACAATAATCACTTGTATATCAAAATCATATTTAAAATAGGGAAACACACAGAATGAAAATGAGAAGCAAAAATAAAGTTTATTATGCTATAGGTAATCACCCCCCAAAAAGCAGAAAATACAATCATGCTATAAGGCAAAATAAGAACTGAAAATCACAATATCATGAAAGGTATCCAGGTAATCTACACTATTCTTACAAAAACAATTGAAAATAAAGTAATACTAATACTGACTATGCACCAAATGGTACAGAATCAAAACAATAATGAAAATAATAACTGAAAAATGGTATAACTCAGAGCACAAAAAGTAAAGGAGACTTTAATAGTGCTCTATCTTTGATAGAAAAATCTAACAGATGAAACAAAATAAAATGTAGAACAAAACAAACTTTCAGAAAAGCTAGATCCGAAAAACTTACATTATCTTATGATTGAGAGTATCAAAGAATACACATATGACTCAGTATATGGTACTCTTACTAAAAGTAACCAAGTTCTAGGACACAGAGAAAATTAAATAAATATTGCTTTTTAAATAATGTATGAAAAACAGACCACACTGTAATAAAAATAGTAACTAAGACAGTAATAGCAATAACAATTCTTATGTAGTTTTCAACTGGATTTGTGATTTCATTGGTATGGGGAACTTTCTATGAGCAATAAGGAGTCTCTTACAATGTACATAGCTGCAACTTTTTTAAGCTTTTTTATTTCACAAACATATACATGAATAATTTTTCAACATTGACTCTTACATAACTTTGTGTTTCAGATTTTCCCTCCTTCCCCCTACCACTTCCCTAGATAGCAAGCAATCCAATATATCTTATACATGTTAAAATATGTTAAATCCAATATCTGTAAACATATTTATACAATTCTCTTGCTACACAAGAAAAATCAGATCAAAAAGGAAAGTAAATGAATAAAAAAACAAAATGTAAGCCAATAACAACAAAAAGAGTAAGAATGTTATGTTCTGATCCACATTCAGTTCTCACAGTCCTTTCTCTGGGTGTAGATGGCTCTCTTAATCATTGAACAATTGGAATTGATTTGAATCATCTCATCATTGAAGAGAGCCACATCCATCAGAACTGATAATCGTATAGTCGTTGCCATTTATAATAATCTCCTGGTTCTGCTCATTTTACTTAGCATTAGATCATGTTAAGTCACTCCAGGCCTCTCTGAAATCCTGTTGGCCATTTCTTATAAAACAATACTATTCCATAACATTCATATACCATAATATATTTAGCCATTCTTCAATTGATGGGCATCTATTCAGTTTCCGGTTTCTTGACACTACAAAAAGGACTACCACAAATATGTTTGCATATGTAGGTCCCTTTCCCTCCTTTAAAATCTCTTTGGGATATAAGTAGAAACACTGCTGGCTAAAAGGGGATGCAGAGTTTGATAACTTTTTGAACATAATTCCAAATTGCTCTCCAGAATGGTTATATCCATTCACAATTCCACCAACAATGTATCAGTGTACCAGTTTTCCTACATCCCCTCTAGCATTCATCACTATCTTCTCCTGTCATCTTAGCCAATCTGACAGGTGTGTAATGGAATCTCAGAGTTGTCTTAATTTGCATTTCTCTGATCAATAGTGATTTGGAGCACCTTTTCATATTACTAGAAATAATTTCAATTTCTTCATCTGAAAATTGTCTATTCATATCCTTATTGGAGAATGTTTTGAATTCTTATAAATTTGAGTCAATTCTCTGTATATTTTAGAAATGAAGCCTTTATCAGAATCCTTAAATGTAAAAATGTAAAAGAGATTGAAGGAATCAGAGTAGATAATGAGGAAAGCCAATTATCATTCTTTGCAGAGTGATATACTTAGATGGTATACTTAGAGAATTCTAGAGAATCAACTAAAAAACTACTAGAAACAATTCAAAACTTTAGGAAAATTGCAGGATCTAAAATAAATCCACAGAAATCACTAGCATTTTTATATATTACCAGCAAAGTCCAGCATCAGGAGATACAAAAAGAAATTTCATTCAAAATATTTGGGAATCTATCTGCTAAGGGAAAGTCAGGAACTATATGAACACAATTACAAAACACTTTCCACAAATAAATTCATATCTAATCAGTTGGAAAAATATCAACTGCAACTTATAGTCTTAGAGAATTGTCTTTTAAAAATGAGAGGTTAAGTGAATTGACTAGGGCCACAGAGCAATCAGTGTCAAGGGCAGTTAAACTCAAGTCTTCTTGACTCCAAGTTTGATAATCATAGTGGTAACCAATATATGAGTGAAGGATAGAGACCTAAAAGGATATTTCACAATATCTTGAACAATGAAGGATTCAAAGTTAAGCTATAGAAATGATTAAGTAATTGCTGCTGATGATAAGATAACATACTACAGTTTCTGAGACACAGCTTTAGAGATTTTCAAGAAGGAAAAAATGTCTGAAATAAAAGCTTAGCAAAATAAAAGACAGGCTTAAATAATTGAACATGTGATGCAAAAATTAGAAATCAACAAATAGGCAAATGTGAAAAAGAGGAAATACTGAAAATCAGAGGAAAATAGATAAAAGGGATATAAGTCTATAAGATACATAAATAGATGAATAGATGAATTAATTAATTTATAAAAGCATTTATGGGGGGGCGGAGCCAAGGTGGCGAACTGCAGACAGCTTACTCTCTGAACTCCTGGGACCTTCCCTCAAACCCAGACAAAGTGAGCCTTCCAACTGGTTTTTGAGTGAGGGCCCCACCAAACATTTGGACTACAACGCACTTCCATCAAAAATCTACCTTGAAAGAACTCCAGAGAAGGTTAGCCTCAGGGGAAATCGGCCACTGGTCGAGATCAGACTCCAGCCGGGGCGGAAGTCAGGGCTGTGATAGAGGGGCGGATTTGAGGCACTCAGGAAGCCCCTGGGAGATGCCTGAGCCACTTTGCTCTGCTTGCGGGCAGGTGCTTTGGCAGATCTGCCTTTGGTAAAGGGTGGATCGAGAGCAGCTGAAAACGTGGTCCTAGTGCGAATCTAGCCCAACCAGCCTCAGACCGAAAGTCAACTCGGCAAACTGCCCCAGGGCAAATACAAATTGTTGCAGTTTTCTCTGCTTTTGACCAATATCTCAACTTTAAATCATGAGCAAGAAGCAGAAGAGAGCTCTCACCATAGA
>JAJPUD010034641.1:0-10731 GCA_023553655.1 Myrmecobius fasciatus
TTTGTCTGGGTCTGAGGGAAGGTCCCTGGAGTTCACAGAGAACTCTGTCTGCAGTTCGCCATTTTGGCTCCGCCCCAAGTTTTGTAATTTTTAAAGTGCTAGAGAAATGAGTACTACCCTACTACTTATCTTTTTGCAAATTTTAGGTGTCTCCTTGAATTTCCTGGCAACCAGATAATTTTGTCTGAATTTGTGCCCAGGAAGGATGGTTTCCCCTAATTAATTCTTTATTTATCTGTGTCATCTGTGGGCAGAGGGCAATATTGATTGATATAAATAGTTTTCAAACTTAAAAGACATGAGTTCTAGTCTCATCTCTGTCACTTATCATTTGTTCCTGAGAAATTCACTCAGTTTTTCTACATGTAAAATGGAGTGTGTGGAAAGAAAGCAAAGGAATGATCTCTCAGACCTTTTCTATCTTCAAATTCTAAGCACATGAGAGGAATTCTGGGATCTACTGTGTCTGCTTACATCCCGAAGGCATTGTTGAACCTGGCCATAGACCACAAGTTGAATGCATCTAAAGATGTTTCTGCAACCCATTTAGGGTCCTGAGAAGCCCCATCCAGGAAAGCAGAAGGCCCTCTCCAAAGAGAGTTATCAATATTTGTGGGCATCTATTAGATACCTGCTGGAAACAAATCATTCTCAAAGTCCAGTTCCTATCTCTCCATTGAGGTTTTTTTCATGAATAGAGTAAGATCCTTTGAAGAAATGGAAGGTTTAATAATAGTCTTCATTCCCTGATTCCCTTATCCCATATTACTCATTTCACTAAATTACAATCAAACCTCCATGCCCCATAATTTTTTGAAAACAATTTATGAAGATAGTTTACTATCTTCATTTGCATGTTGTTTTTGACCAGCAAATTGAGTCTAAAGTTTCCTTGTTTTCAATTCTTTTTATTGAAAATCTTTCTGAAAGATGTCACTTCCTATACTAACTAAAGCTGCTTAGATATTTTCCTTTGGTCATGAGATCATTCTGAGATCCTTGTGTACAGCTAAAGATAAATATGGAAAAGTTGAAGGAGATCGAGATGAATATGGATTAAATCCATGATGCTTTGTGAAAGTGTCTTCTTTCCCATAAAGTTTCTGGTCTTGACTACCATTCCAAATGGCATTGGCATCCTTCTCCTAAAGACAGAATACAAAGAACAGGAAAATTAGAAAGACAAGTTGAATCAAATTACAGTAGATTAATACATGAATTCACATTCATGTAAAGCGTCATTCTTTTATTCAAAAACCAATGGTACAAATATATGTCATTTGTAGGGACATGTAATTGCACAAGAGTAGATTACAAAAAACTCTAGTCTTTTGCTTAGTTCAGGCACAGAGAGGTTAACAATGGAGATGTTGTGGGTCCCCTCCCTACTGTTGATACCCCCCTCACCAAAAAAATCAATGCAAGCTCAGTCTGACTTAATAACATGATATTCCCAAGGAGAGGAGGTAAAAACTCTATTTTTCTCTGCCTTTGTCAGATCCAATCTAGACAGTTCTGGACACCACATTTTAGGAAGAATGTTGGAAAATCTTGAGAAGGGTATCCAGCAGTAAACTGAAAATCAAAGCAAAGAAGGATTGACAGAAGGGATTAGCAGAGTATATGCAGGGTGCAGAGATGATGTTAGCTGTCTTCACATATTTGAGGGGCTATTATATAAAAAAGAGATATGAGACTTTTTTTGGTTATTCCTCACCAGCAAGCCTATGACCAATAAAGATCCTAGGGAAGTGGCATAGAAGCAGATTTGGGGTCCATATAAACAAAAAGTTCTGAAAACTTATAACTCTTTCAAAGCATAATAAGTCACCTTTGGAGGAAATAAGTTCACTACCATTAGAATTCTTTAAGTGGAAAATGAATGACTACTTGTTGAAGATGTTGTAGTTGAATTTATTGTTCAGCTAAGCACTGATCTCCAAGTTTGATTCCAACCCTTAGATTCTATGATTCTGTATTAGATCATATGAACACACAATGGGAGGTTAATAAAGATTCTCTGTATGGGTACACTTGGTGAATCACTCTCACAGAATATCCAGAACAGGACACTCTGCATATAAGTTATATTTATTTTTGTCCTCATGGAACTTACTCCATTTTTATTTTATCTTAATTGTATTTATTTACATATATATGTACATTTAATTTTTATATATTTCCACATGGTTCATATTGGGACAGGAAAATCAGAATAAAAAGGAAAAAAAATGAGAAAAAAAAACAAGAAAAACAAAAGGTGAAAATAGTATGCTTCAATCTGCATTCAGTCTCCTTAGGTGTCTCTCTGGATGTGGATGGCATTTTCCACCCAAAGTTTATTGGAATTACCTTGAATCACTGAACTGCTGAGAAGAACCAAGTCTATCATACTTAATCATCACACAATCTTCTTTTTTTATTAAAGCTTTTTATTTTTCAAGACATATGCATGGACAATTCTTCAACATTAGCCCTTGCAAAATGTTGTGTTCCAATTTTCCCTCCTTTCCCTCATGCCTTCCCTTAGAAGGCAAGTAGACCAATATATGGTAAACATGGTAGAAACATATGTTAAATCTAATGTATGCATATATATTTATACAATCATTGTGCTACACAAGAAAAATCAAATCAAACCAGTAAAAAAAAGAAGCAAAATAAAATGAGCAAGCAAAGAAAAAAAAGTGAAAATGTGTTGTAAGCACATTCAATTCCCACAGTCCTCTCTCTGAGTATAGATGGCTCTCTTCATCACTGAACAATTGGCTTTTTGTCAAATAGCAAAGACCTGGCAGCTTAGATGGTACAGTGGACAGAGTGTTAGATCTATAATCAGAAAGACTTGTCTTCTTGAGTTCAAATCTGGCCTTAGACGCTTACCAGCTATGTGACCCTGAGCAATTCACTTAACTTTCTTTGCCTCAGTTTCTTCATCTATAAAGTAAACTGGAGAAGGAAATGGCAAACCACTCCAGTATTTTTGCCAGGAAAATTCCAAATAGGGTAATGAAGAATCAGATACAAATGAAAAATGATCAAACAAAAGAACATGCCATGTAACATGCCAAAGAAATGTAAAATCCCATAAGGATATGAGTTGTTTTTGATGTTGTGATTGTTGTTATTATTTATACCTGAATTTTCAATGGCCAAATTCATTTTAGTCTCCTTTTCAAAATAATAAACTTTCATGTGCATCAATCTAGCATGTAAGCATGTAAAATAGTAGATTTCCAGAAGCATGTGTCATTTCTCTGTAAATTATATGATCTATTTGTAAAATAAATACCTTCTTTCTGTGTGATAATTACAGGTTACATAAAGTTGAGATTATTTAGTTCATTGAAAAATATAGCCACTGAACAAGATCATTGGCACAGAGAGACCCTGTTAATTGTGATTTGGTAATTATCCTGAAAGGAAAATGTTACCCTTGATGTTGTACATGCATATCTTCTTTCAGAGGGGCAAAAAATCCTTTTGTATGTATTCCCCTTGTACTTATGTTTACTTATGGAACTTATTCTTTTAACTCATCTGTTTCTATAAATCTGTTCTAAAGATCAAATGAAATAATATATGTAAAATGTTTTACATACCTTAAAGCTCTGTGTAAATGCTAGCCATTGTTGTTGTTGTCTATGTAGTTGTAATACTAAAGACACCTCTCCCCAAAGTAAATGGAGGTTGTTTCAGCTTGTCAGCCAACCAAATGAAAAGTCAAATTTCTGCTCATATTTCTGCTCTTGAGTGCTACTTATCTTTTTTTAGGGCACCTACTTTACTGCATGGATAAGAACCATAATGATTGTGACCTCCAAAATGGCAAGAGCTTGCCTTGCTTCATCATCAGTCCTCTTTAGAGCCCATCATAATATTTTCCATATAGTAACATTTAATGAATATTTAATGAATTAAATTTGATAAATTGAATTATATAAATATGTATTATTTCCCTTTATTTGCCCACAAGCTTCTTGAAGGCAGAGACTATGTTTTACTTGACTTGTTCTATCCCAGTGCCCTAAACAAAGTAGAAATTTAATAAATTATTGCCATCTAACTGAAGAAGTATGATTTCTTATATTTTATCTTTCTGTGTTAAAATATGTGTATGTAATGTACAAGCTCATTAATTTGTTCTACTAATACCTGATCTGTTTGATTTAGTGAAAAGCCTAAATAAAAGAGAACTTTAAAATGCAATTATATTGTTTTCAAATGAATTCCATTAACAAGTAGTATTATTCTTTAAGGAGCTTGCTTTAATATGGCAACAGGAATAATAAATGGATGTCATTATTATTAATATAGCTGGGTGGTACAGTGTACAAGGTGCCAGACTGGAGTCAAGAAATAAGTACAAGTATTGTCTCAGACACTGTATAAGCTGAAGCAAATCATTTAACCTTTATTGCCTCAATTTCCTCATTTGTAAAATTTGTTGTTCAGTAATTTCAGTTGTATGGGGTTTTCTTTACAGAGATACTGAAGATGAAGAAACTGAGGCAAACAAGGTAAGCGACTTGCCTAAAATGACACAGTAAGAATATGACGCCAGATTTGAACTCAGGTCTCCCTGACTCCATGTTGGGTCTCTATCCACTGAGTCACAGAAGTTAATTGACTTGCCCAAGGACATATGGTCAGTAAGTGTCTGAGGCCACATTTGAATTCACACCTCTCTGACTCCATGCCAGGTACGCTATCCACTGCCCAACCAAGACTCAGCTAGACTCTGTGCACAACCGGAAGAGCTGAGAAACATGTTAACCACATGACCTTGGGCAAGTCACTTAATACTATTTGCCTTAATTTCTTCCTCTCTAAATTGAGCTGGAGAAAGAAATGGCAAAACATTCTAGTATCTTTGCCAAGAAAACTTCAAAAAGGAATCATGAAGATCCAGACATAACTAAAACAATTAGACAATAACAATAATTCTAATTTATGGCTAAAAAGGAAAACAGGTGATCATCATTACCTATCTCAGCACCCAACCTAACATCTGTTACATTCACATCAGAACTCTTTTTTTTTAATCAACACTCATCTTCTATTTATTACACTCAACCAAGCAAAGACCACAGAATTAGAAGGGGCTTGAAAGATTTAAGAGAGAGATAGAATTTTGGAGGTGGTGGAGTTATTTTTTGGACATAATAAATTTGAAATGCCTATAGAGCAAACAGTGTGAAATATTAATTGGACAGGTGATAAAGTAGACCTGCATCTTAATAGAGAATAGATTTAGATATATAAATCTAGAAGCTTTTTGTCCATTAATTCCAGTTAGATTTCATTTTAGTACTTATTGTTTTAAATAGTTCTCTACTTCCTATAAGCAAAAGTTGGATATAATCACTTCAAATACAACATCTTTCAAATTAGAAATCATGCATTGAACTTCTTAGAAAAAGTTCAAGCCTAAATTTTATATTTATCAACTTTTAACAGCATTCTGCACATCAGAACTCTTAAGTCTTTAAAAGTTGTTTGTCTTTACAGTATTGTTGTTATTGAGTAAATTGTTCTATCTCTGCTAACTTCACTTTGCATCTGTTAAATTTTCCCAATCTCTCTATGACCATTGTTTTCATCATTTTTTCCAACACAATAATATTTTATTACATTCATATAATCAACAAGTCAATAAGAATTTATTAAACATTTATTATATCCCAGACATTGTTCTACAAATACAAGCAAAAGAAAAGGTATCTTTTAACCTTAAGGAGCCTCCATTTTTTTTTTTATTTTTTTGCTGAGGCAATTGGGGTTAAGTGACTTGCCCAAGGTCCCACAGCTAGGACGACTTGCCTCCATTTTTAAAAAGGAATTGCCTTCCTTTTCCATGCTCTTGCATACTTCTCATTTCTTTTCTCATTTTTTCTTCTACATCTCTTATATGCCTTTTGAAATATTCCAAAAAGTCTCTTTGGACTTGAGACTAATTCATGTCACTCTTTGAGGTTTCCTCTGTGGACATTTTGTCCTCATCTGAGTTAGCATTAGTTTCATGGGGGGGGTTTTGAGGGAAACTGGGAGAGCTCAAGCAGCTTCCTGGCTTAATGGTACCATCTTGGCTCCACCCCCAGAAGATGAGGAGCCTCCATTTTAATACAAGAATATGTAAAAGAGAGCCAGAAAGCAAGGTATGGGGTAGTTTCCTGGCATTAGAGAGGAAGGGAATAGTGACAGCATCTAGAGAATTAAAAGCACAAGTGTGAAATAAATTAAAGATGGCAAGCATAGTCCCTTTCTCAAAGTAGAGTTTCCAAGAGGTTTTTACTAAACATCTCCTGCTCTGTTCCGTATATTTTTTTATTTCAAATATTTCGACATTATGAGTTTAAAAGATGATTTGAGGACGTTTATTATTGTTTGTCCTAAATATCAAACTTACTAATTATTACTGACTCTGGGCTTTTGTTTCCTCTTCTTTAAGATAAGGATCTTTCTTACATGAACTGATGCTAAGTGAAATGAGCAGAACTAGGAGATCATTATACCTGACAACAACAAGACTATGCAATAATCAATTCTGATGGACGTGGCTCTCTTCAACAATGAGATGATGAAAACAAGCTCCAATTATTCATTGATGAAGAGAGCCATCTACACTCAGAGAGAAAACTGTGGGATCTGAATGTGGATCACAACATAGCATTTTCACACTTTCTGTTGTTGTTTGCTTGAATTTTGTTTTCTTTCTCAGGTTTTTATCCCCTTCCTTCTTCATCCGATTTTTCTTGTGCAGCAAGATAACTTTATAAATATGTATATGTATATTAGATTTAGCATATATTTTAACATGGTAAACATGTATTGAACCACCTGCCGTCTAGAGGAGGTGGCGGGGGGAAGGAGAGGAAAATTTGGAACAAAAGATTTTGCAAGGGTCAATGTTGAAAAATTACCCATGCATATGTTTTATAAATAAAAAGCTTTAATAAAAATTTTAAAAATAAAAATAAATGGGGCAGCTAGGTGGCGCAGTGGTTAGAGCACCAGCCCTGAAGTCAGGAAGACCTGAGTTCAAATCTGGTTTCAGACACTTCCTAGCTGTGTGACCCTGGGCAAGTCACTTAACCCCAATTGCCTCAGCAAAAAGCAAAATAAATAAATAAAAATAAAAAAATAAAAAATAAAAATAAATAAGATAAGGGTCTTAGACTAAATATTCTTTAAGTCCTTTCCAGTTCTGAATTCTTCGAGTATTTTGCTAAGTGGAAGAAATCAGAGGAACAGGAAAGATGGGGAAAGAAGCTGGATATTCTGAGATAGATAAGGCATAACTCTAACTTGGGTCTGGAAATTAATTGGACTGGACTGATTTTTGAGATTCCTTTTAGTTATATCATTATACCCATTGGTAGGGGAATGATTATACCAATTGTGCTACATAAAGGTAATGGAATATTACTATGCTATAAGAAATCATAAATATAAAGACTTCAGAGAAATGTATAAAGCCTCATCTGAAGTGATCCCAAGTGAAGTAAGCAGCACAAGAATAATATTGTAAGTAATGGTTACCATGAGTTAAATTGAAAGATAATAAAAATCAGCATAGAATCATGTGTAATGATAATGATTAAGTTTGAACCAGAGGAAAAGAACAGAAAATTCCCATCCATCCATCCTTTACAGTGATAAAAGATGATGGAGAAAAAACCCACTAACAACTGTAAGAATTAGTCCATTTTACTGAACTGTTTTCTTTTCCTCTTTTTTATTCTTAGGTACAAAAAATGAGTTTTTGAGTAGAGTGGGGACATTTTGGATAATTTAAAACATATGACATGAATTATAAATCTAATTAATAATCTATATTTCAAGATTTCATATCTTAAAATAAGTGAATTAGGTAGTTTTAATTACATTTCACAAGAGTGAGTGAGATCTGATCTAGTATTTTGTTAATTAATACACTGTCATGATCATGTAGTAAGAGACACCTTCAGGCACAATTCAAAGATGCGAGTGAGAGAGAAAAGGACTGAAGATAGGCAAGAACAAAGTTGACTTCCCACTCACAGAAAACTGACTTACCATTTTTACTCATCTAAAGCCATCGCCATCTGAAGTCTAAAACTTCAAAGACATCTGAGAGCAACTAGTATAATCGTCTTGGAATACCTAACTGCAGAAGTCTTTGAGCTGCTAGGAAATGCATGAAAAGATTTTAAAGTGATACAAGTGATAAAGTCAAGTTGGCAAAGTAGACAGAACATTCCAACCAGACTCTTCCAACATTGTCCCAAACTTTATGCTTTTTCCTTAATGATGTTTTCGGTTAGCTCTGGGGACCTGTATATTTTCAATGCTTTCAAAAGTGGTGGGATCCAAGAAGAAATGTGTTCCCTAATTTACTGGCTCATGCTTTGATTTTTACCCAGGCAAGGGCCCTATTCCCTTATAACATGAAATAACTAAAGAGATTTTTTAAAGAGAAAAAATAATTTTAAAAATAAAATGAGTGGTAGAGAAAAAACTGGAAAAGAAATTAGAGCAAGGCAAACAAAAATTATGAGAAGGTAATTAACAAGTTGACAAAAGAGGTACAAAATCTCACTAAAAAAGGACTCTTTAAAATGGTAAGGGAAGTCCAAAACTATTGATGAAAATAATTCCTTAAAAAACAAAAATTAGCCAGATGGAAATAGAGGTACAAAATGTCATTGAAGAAACAATTTTTTAAACATTAAAATTTGACAAGTGAAAACTATTGACTACATGAAATATCAAGAAACAATAAAACAAATTCAAAAGAATGAAATAGAAGAAAATGTTAAATGTTTCATTTAAAAAAAATAACTAACCTAGAAAATAAATCAAGGAGAGATAATTTAAGAATTATTCAAATACTGGGGTGGAGCCAAGATGGCAGAGTGAAGACACGACTCTGTGACCTCCTCTGACCTTATCTCAAAGCAACAGCAGATGAAGCCTCTAAACTGATTTTTAAGTCAAAGAAGCAGCAAATATTTGGACTACAACACATTCCTAGAAGAAGCTACCTTGGAAAAGCTTCGGAGCAGGTCTGTTTCAGACAGGCAGGGGGTCAGACAGTTTGCCAAGCTCAAACAGCAGCTCCAAGAAACAGGGCAGGAAGCCGGGTGGGACTCAGCTTCGCAGATTCTAAGCACCTGGGAAATCCCTGTGAGACTCTTGGGACACCTTGCCCTACTTGCAGGTAGGTGATTTGGCTAATCTGCCTTTTATAAAAAGTTAATTGTGACCCCCTGAGAACACTGGACCTAGCTCAGATAGCCCAGCACCAGAAGTCAATTACCCGAACTGACCAAGGGAAAATTAAAGCAGCTGCCTCTCCTCTGCTTTAAACAGACATCAAGCCTTTTAAAAAATGAATAAAAAGGCCGGGGCGGAGCCAAGATGGGGAAGTGAAAACGTGACTCTCTGTGGCACCTCCAATCTTCTCTCAAATCAACAATAAAATAAGCCTCTGAACTGATCTTCAAGTCAACGAATTCAGAAATACTTGGATACTGCTTGCTGATATCTCTGAAGAACTTCACATCAGGTTTGTCTAACTCGGACAGAGGGATAAAGAGTGGTGTAGGCCCGGAAGTAAGGGTGGGACTCAGCTCAGCTCATTGTGGCAAAAACTCCAAACTCCAAACTCCAAACACCTGGAGTTTATCTGAGGCACTCGGGACACTCTGCCCTGATTGGGGGCAGGTGTTCTGGCAGACTTGCCTTGTTTAAGGAGTAATTCGGACTTAGTCCTAGCCCCCACCGGCCCAGCACCTTAAATTAATTTGCCAAATTGCCCCAGGGCAAAGAGCTTTAGCCCTGGTTTTTCCAAAACTTAAAGAGATATACACGCTGTCTAAAAAAAAAATGAAGAAGCAAAAGAGAGCTCTCACCATAGACAGCTTTGATTGAGACAGAGAAGGGCTGACCCCAGATCCTGAGGTTCCTTTAGACAAAACTTCAGAAGATGTTATTAAGGACCATCACTGGTCCTCTTTTCAAAAGGCCTTTCTGGAAGATTGCAGATACAGAATCTCAAAAGAGAGCTGAAGGATAAAAGGGAAAAGAAACTGAAGTCAGTGCAAGAAGCCCTCCAAAAGAGATATGATAAAGAAACCAATTTATTGAAAAATAAAATTAGTGAAGTGGAAAAAGAGTGCAATGAACAAATTGGCCAGTTACAAAAGGAGCTTAAAAAGGTAACTGAAGAAAACAACACTTTAAAAATAAGAATTGAACAAATGCAAGTGAATGACTTAATAAGACTTCAAGAATCAGTCAAACAAAAACAAAAAAAATGAAAAATTAGAAGAAAATATGAAATATCTCCTAGGAAAAACAACTGACTTGGAAAATAGATCTAGGAGAGACAATCTAAGGATTATTGGACTTCCTGAAAGTCATGATGAAAAAAAGAATCTAAACACTATCTTCCAGGAAATCTTGAAAGAAAACTGCCCTGAGATTGTAGAATCAGAAGGCAAAATCACCATTGAAAGAATTCACCGATCACCTCCTGAAAGAGACCCCAAAATTAAAACCCCAAGGAATGTCATGGCTAAATTTCAGGACTATCACACCAAGGAAAAGATTCTGCTAGCAGCTAGAAAGAAACAATTCAAATACCAAGGATCAATAATTAGAATCACACAGGATCTGTCAGCCTCCACATTGAAGGATTGAAGGGCAAAGGAACTTGGATTACAGCCAAGAATAACCTATCCAGCT
>JAJPUD010034642.1:0-10731 GCA_023553655.1 Myrmecobius fasciatus
ACTATATGACGATCAATTCTGATGGACATGGCTCTCTTCAACAATGAAATGTTTCAAACCACCTCCAATTGTTCACTGAAGAAAGCCATATACACCCAGAGAGAGGGATGTGAAATGTGGACCACAACATAACATTCTCATACTCCTTGATTGATGTTTGCTTACATTGTGGTTCCTTTATCTGATATATCTTTTGAGTAGATAAGATTTTTCTTGCAGAACAATGATAAGTTTGGAAATATGTATACATTTATTCGATTTGACAATATTTTAACATAATTAACATGTAGTGGATATCCTGCCATCTAGGGGAGGGGTGCGAAGTTGGGGGGAAAAATTTGTAACGGAAAGCTATGTAAGGGTTATTGTTGAAGAATTACCCACACATATGTTATGCAAATAAAATTTAAAAAAAAATCAAAAAAAAGTCCAACTCTCATTTTACCGATGATAAAAATGAGTTATGAAGAGGTTAGGTGACTTTTTAAAGTTATATAACCAATTAACAGCTGCTCTCTGTGTTTATAAGTTCATCAGACAGTTTCTTATCTGCATTGATAAAGGGAATTTCATTAATTAACATGTTTACCAATGTCATGAAAGGAGTGTTTTACAAAATATGAAGGTAAATATATATTTCTTTAAAAAGATTGCATTCTTCTAAGTTTCTAATTTAGAGACAACATGTTATGCCAATTGTATTAAGTTCTAAAATTCAAAAAGCCTCTATACTGAGAATCATTGCTACCCCAAAAAGAACAAAATGCTAAATAAAAAAGAAAACACTTAAAAACAAAGCTGATGAAAATGATCTATTGCTCAGGGCATAGTGTGGTTTGATTCATAGTTCATTTAACCTACTGATACATATATTTTTGACATATTATGAATAGCTATCCATTGAATAGGCTCATGGGTTTGATTTCATTTGGGAACAAAAATTATTTTAATGATTTAAGTTGCTGCTACAAATATCATTTTTTTCCTAAGATCATCATTCTTATAATGTACTAGTGGGGAATCCTGAAACACGATGATCTCAGAAGAACCAAAGCTAATGACGCAAAAGAGAATTGAAATAATAGATCAGAATTCAAATCCGACTTCATTCACTTACTAGCTATGTGACCCTTGGCATGTCAACGTTACTTTTTTCCTCTGTAAATGGTGACATTAAAATAATCTCCTTTCCAAGTTTTAAGGACTGTCAGGATAAAGGGAAATAATATTTATAAAACATGATACTGCTTTGTCAATATTATATAAATAAATAATGTAGCTATTATTACAAAAATGTGGTCTAGCAGAGTTTTGAAATACATATATACATAAGCAGGCATACAAATATATATTAATAGTTACTATCAATGAAATGTTAAGAATCAATTAAATACTGTCCCCTACTTACCATGAGGTAGTTGACTGCTATCAGGTTTTCTAATAATAGCTTTGTTTCAATTAGTATGTATAAACAAAAGTGGATGTAATCAATTAGGCCTTAAGTCAATATGACTGGAATGCACTGATTTTAGTTCATGTTGCACACTATCAAAAACTCTGTATAGGATTAAATATGGACTACTATCGTTGATATTTAAAACCCAATTGCACTTGCCTCAAAATTACCTTTCCTACTTTATTGTATATTTTCCCCTTCACACTCTATATAGTTCATAGACACTAGTCTTTTTTGGTATTCCTCAAACTAGGCATCCTCTTTCTTAT
This sequence comes from Myrmecobius fasciatus, assembly GCA_023553655.1. Lineage (NCBI taxonomy): Eukaryota > Metazoa > Chordata > Mammalia > Dasyuromorphia > Myrmecobiidae > Myrmecobius > Myrmecobius fasciatus. The sequence continues at coordinate 1,726 of JAJPUD010034642.1, forward strand.
ACCTGGCCTTCTCCCAGTCTAAAACCAAAGCTTATTTTAAATGTCTCCTCAAATCCACCTCAGAAAATCTAGTTTGCCTTAAGCACATGGCTCAGTCTAAAATTCATCTCCTACAAGAGTCATTGATGGATGCCTGCAGCAGCTTGTACCTTCCTTGACTAAAATTATATTCTTTTATCTATTCAATAGAATATTTAATAGACATTCAATGCAAGGGCTTTTCTTTAATTTTTAGCATTCACAGATTTTCTATGACTTTTCCCTCTCTCTCTGTTGAAATTTTTTCATTTATGTCTGACTCTTCATGATCCCATTTGGGATTCTTTTGACAAAGATGTGTTTTGCCATTCCATTTTCTAGCTAATTTTACAGATTAGGAACTGAGATAAGCAATGTTTGGGGAATTGGCCAGAGTCAAACAGCTAAGTATGTGCGATTGTTTTGAACTCAAAACTTTGAACTTCAGGGTCAACATTCTATCCATGGTGATACTTAGCTGCCTTGAATATCAATTATGACTGGCAGTGGAAGGGCAGGAGAGCAGCAGCGTTTTTTTTTGTTTTTGTTTTTTTTTTTTTTTTTGGTAAGCTCTGTCAATAGTCAACAAGCATTTATTATGTGGTAAACACTCAACTGTAGTTCAGTATCTAAATTATACCTGCATATGTTATTAATCAGAGACAGACCAACAATTCCACATCATCCCTGATTCCCAAAAGAAGCTTCCCCAAACATTCATGGTTTGACACTTGAGAAAGTGATACTAGAATTTGAACCCTCATTAGCTTATCATATATATATATATGTATATATGTGTATGTATATACATACATATATGTGTATATGCATACACATATATAGATAGATATAGTTATAAATAAAAATGTTTATAGCTGTGTGTAGTTATACACACATATACATTTATATGTGTATTTATACACACATAGCTATATCTGCATTTATATATATATATGATTATATATATATATATTTATAGAGAAAGACAGAGACAGAGACAGAGAGACAGAAATAGAGAGACAGAAAAAGACAAAAAGAGAGTCAAAAAGAGAGAGATAGTTTGCACTAGTCCTGTAGGAAGAAAATTGGGGATAATGTCTTGGCATATTATCAAATAACTTTATTTCTATGAGATTTAGTTTTTTTCTCTGTAAATTGGGGAGAAAACAATACTTGGATAACTAACAATATAAAGTTGTTTGGAGGAAGGTTCCCAGGATATGTTCAGAAGTATATATGAACTACTTTTTTTTAAATTCCTAGAGATTCTTGGAAATTTAAGGCAGGAGTAAGAGTTCCAGCTCTGCTGTATACTACATATGAGACATGAAACAAAACCCTTCATTTTTCTAGATTTCAATTTCTTTTAAATTCAAATGGGTTTATTCTATGAGATGATCCTGAAGATTTCTTCCTGCTATCATTCCAAAGTATTAATATAAATTCTATTTCCAAACATTTATGTAACTTCTACTTGTTTTCTATCCATGCTTGGGATTTTCATAGGACAAAAGAAGTTTGAGATTCAAGAGTATTTGAGTGTATTGAATATCTGGAGAATGTGAATGACATCTAGGCAGTATAAAGGAGACAAAAAAGCAAAAAAAAAATGTCAAACCCACCACTTCAGTATGTTGCCTACGCTTACCTTTGAATAAGGTAATTGAACTAGAGGACAAAAGAATTGAACTAAGAAGATGAACAAAGCAAAAACCAAGTTAGATGTGTATTGGAGATATTTTCCCAGTAAATCTCTTATAAGTTCAACTCTATATAATGTAGCATTACATTTATCACAAGTTATTTTTATTTCTCTTTTCTAAGAGAAGTTAAAAAAAAACAACAGAGGAAAAACAGCTTCCATTTTGTTTTGATTTGTTTCTTTTTTGTTATTAATAGAGCCTAGCAGTTTTTAGGATAGTACAAAACCTCAGAAGTATCCTAGAAAGAAAATGTTATAAATGTTCACAGGCTTAAACTGTGAATACCATTTTGAATAGAAATTCAATTACTTTTGAAATGTTTTGATTTATTTCATTAAAATGTCATCATCAAATAAAAAAATTCACTGTGATGAAGTAAACAGTACATGATTATATAATTAGGTTTCTACTTCAATAAATAGTACTTTAATAAATACTTTAATAAAGTTTTTAAAAAACATTTTTTACAGAAGTATATTAAAAAGTTATAACTTTCTTTTAGTCCAGGTGATGACATTAATTTGAAGGAATTAAAATCTATCATCTTAATTTCTTATAAAATTCAGAAAAAATAATAACACTCAGTTAATGAGGGTTTTTAGATTAATAATTGCCTAAAAGTGAATGCTACTATCTATTATGCTTTTTTTACTTTTGAAATATATTCCCTCATTTTCCATAATATTTATCCAAAAATCCCAGAGAAAACAACAAAACAATCAAAAAAAAGGGAAAAGAAAATAATCTCATTTGTACAATCTGCTCACCATTAGTAACACATTTTGGAGTAAGTAAATGCCCCAATGGTTTTGCCATCATGCTCTTTTGGGTCAACTAACTTTCCTTAGAAATTTTTGAACACTTATAAAAACAAGAATAATATAGAGAGATGCTCTATGGTAAGGCATGTTTTACAAGGCAAGATATTAAAAGCATCTTGTAGGACAAAGTAGATTGCAACATGCAATTTTCTTAAGCCATAATAAATTGATCATACAAAAGTATTGACTTTCAGACATTTCTTTTAAAAGAACTGAAAAGAAATAATTAATGGCACACATTTCAAGCTAAGCAAATTGTAATGATAAATGGAATTACTAGGCTCTATAAATGCAACTTGTAACTGAAGAAAAAGAGCTAAACACTCACTCTGAACATTAAGAATTGCAATTAAACAAAACATTTCAAACCACTTAATTACATCTGCAGAGCATAGTTAAGTGAGATGTGGTGTCTTGGAGTAATGGCAAGATCACACTTTATAATAATCATCAAAGCATCAGGACACAAGTCTTTTTTGTCACATTTGATACATGGGGGGAAATGCCTTTGTTAATGAATTCCTGGAATAATTTAGTTTACATTCACTTTCTAATGCCTTGAAAATAATGTAATATTGAAAATTAATTAGATTGCATAATTTTAAATTGGCTTATAAAATGACCACATTCAAAAAAAGAAAGAAATTTGCTACTATTAGTTCCATAATAAAGGTGCCATGATGGGTTCTTTTCTGTTTTTCTGGATTATAAATATTAGTGGGACACTTCATGAAGGAACATACATTGACAAGCCCCTCTCATAAAAAATTCACAGATAATAATAGATTTTATATTTAATAGACTTTATGACAATAATTAAAATAATTTGCTATTTATTGAATTTTAAGGGTACCTTTCATTTTTCTAATGGATTGAGATTGTATAATTTGGTTAAAAATTAATTTAAAATCCCTAGAATATTTTAATCACTTACTAAAATAAGTTGCCACCTAAACACAACAGAGGGGTCAAATGGAAACTAATTTCTTTAAAAGAGAGCAAAAAAATTCAACAAGATTCAAAAGGAATTGAAACTTAATAAAAGTCCTCCATTATACCACAATACCCCTGGCTTTCACAAGCAAATCATACATGATTATTTATTCAATAAAGGCCCCAACCTGTATAATCAGGAACTAATTAGATTAGCTAGGCTTTCTTTTAGGGTAAATAAATTTTCCCCAACTGAAGAAAACTTAAAAAGGCAATTGAAGAAAAAAATTATTTTATACACACACACACATACTTCTGAAAGCATATATATATATATATATATATATATATATACACATTGCATAGATATTTACATACAAGAGGACATTAGTATATATGTTTGCTTATGTATACTTCTCAGCTTCTCTCCTACCTAAAAAAGACTGTATTTACCCATAGTCTGTCATACTTATTTCATGAGGTTGGTTAGAGGATTAAATAAGATAATGCATGTAAGCATTTTCAAACTCTGACATATAATAAAAAGTTCAGCTATTGTCATTTTATTCAAAATAATGATTAGTTATTTGTATATATGGCAAGAAGATTTGGAGAAAATAAAACATCTTTTTTTCAAAAACACATATGAAGTGCCTAATTAATGCAAAGCACCATAATGCAACAATAATTAAAATGCTTGCTGTCATGAAGTTTTGATGAAATAAGGAGTCAAGAATTATGATACATAGATATTGTACATATATCAATACCCCACTCTCCAATTCAAGGATTCAATGGACTCATGATTTCATTAATGTGACTCTTTCTTTTCCTTATGCAAACTATGAGTATATAGCAACCATTATATACATAACGATATAAAAAGAGAATTTAAAAAGGTAAAATTGTTCTCTATGCTTAGTAGAAGCAAAGCTAATTTCTCACTTGGGAGAGATCTTTTAAAAGCTGCAGTTGAACACTGAACCAAATTACAGAGACTTGGGGAACTTTCTGTTCTTATTGCCATTTATAGAATTTGTAATAACTTCAAAAAAGAAGTCTGAACTTCTCTAAAAAGCTAATGTTGTTTTTTTGCATTCCTTAAATCAAAGAACAACATCCACTGAAATTGCAATGGCCATCATCAATATTTGGAAAGTACAGTAATTTCTTTTTTTTTCTTTTTTTATTAGTATAAAGATATTTTTTTATTTTTATTTTTTATTAAAGCTTTTTATTTGTATAACATATGCATGGGTAGTTCTCCAGCATTGATCTTTACAAAGCTCTCCATTACAACTTTTACCCCCAGTTCCCTCCCCTCCCCTAGATGGCAGGAAGTCCACTACATGATAATAATGTAATAATAGTTGACAAGTTGTGCAAGAAAAATCCTATCTACAAGGAAAAAAAAAAAGAAAACCAGAGAAAGGCAACACAATGCAAGCAAATGTCAATAGAGATTATGAAAATGTTACATTGTGGTCCATATTTCATTTCCCTCTCTCTGGGTGTATATGGTTTTCTTCAGTGAACAATTGGAACTGGTTTGAGATATTTCTTTTTTGCAGGGAGCCATAGACCTCAGAATTGATCATCTTATAGAATTGTTGTTGCTGTTTATGATGATCTCCTGGTTCTGCTCGTTTCACTCAGCATCAGTTCATGCAAGTATCTCCAGGCCTCTCTGAAATCATCCTGCTGGTCGTTTCTTACAGAGCAATAATATTCCAAAACATTCATATACCATAATTTATTCAGCCACTCTCCAATTGATGGGCATCCCTTCAGTTTCCAGTTTCTAGCCACTACAAAAAGGGCTGCCACAAACATTCTTGCACATGTGGGTCCATTTCCCTCCTCTAAGATCTTTTTGGGTTATAGGCCCAAGAGAAACACTGCTAGGTCAAAGGGTATGCACAGTTTGATATCTTTGTGAGCATAGCTTCAAATTGCTCTCCAGAATGGTTGGATCCGTTCACAGTTCCACCAACAATGTATTAGTGTCCCAGTTTTCCCACATCCCCTCTAACATTCATCGTTATCTTTTCCTGTCATTTTAGCCAATGTGACAGGTGTGTAGTGGTACCTCAGAGTTGTCTTAATTTGCATTTCTCTGATCAATAGTGATTTGGAGCAACTTTTCATGTGCCTAGAGATGGTTTAAATTTCATCATCTGAAAATTGTCTGTTCATATCCCTTGACCACTTATATATTGAGGAGTGGCTTGAATTCTCATAAATATGAGACAATGCTCTATATATTTTGGAAATGAGGCCTTTATCAGAACCATTAAATGTAATGATGATTTCCCAGGTTGATGCTTCCCTCCTAATCTTGTCTGCATTAGTTTTATTTGTACAGAAACTTTTAAACTTAATATAATCAAAATTATCCATCTGGTGTTCAATTAGGAGTTCCAGATCTTCTTTGGACAAAAATTTATTCCATCTCCACAGGTCTGAGAGGTAAACTATATTACGTTCCTCTAACTTGCTTACAAAATCACTCGTTATATCTAGATCTTGAACCCATTTAGATCTTATCTTGGTATGTGGTGTTAGGTATGGGTCAAGTCCTAATTTCTTCCACACTAGTTACCAATTTTCCCAGCAGTTTTTGCCAAATAGTGAGTACTTATCCCAAAAGCTGGGGTCTTCGGGTTTATCAAACGCTAAATTGTTAAGGTTATTGCTTAGATTGTGCTGATAACCTATCCTGTGCCACTGATCGACTGCGCTATTTCTTAGCCAGTACTAAATGGTTTTGATGACTGCTGCTTTATAATATAGTTTTAGATCTGGTACAGCAAGGCCACCTTCATCTGCCTTTTTTCATTAATCCCCTTGAAATCCTTGACCTTTTGTTCTTCCAAATGAACTTTGCTACTATTTTTTCTAGATCTGTAAAATAATTTCTTGGGAGTTTGATTGGTATGGCACTAAATAAGTAGATTAGTTTGGGTAGTATTGTCATTTTTATTATATTCGCTCTGCCTACCCATGAGCACTTAATGTATTTCCAATTGATTAGGTCTGATTTTATTTGTGTGGAAAGTGTTTTGTAGTTTAGTTCATATAGTTCCTGACTTTTCCTTGGCAGATAGATTCCCAAATATTTTATCCTATCATCCCTTATTTGGAATGGAATTTCTTATTGTATCTCTTGCTGCTGAACTTTGTTGGTAATATATAAAAATGCTGATGATTTGGGGGATTAATTTTGAATCCTGCCACTTTGCTAAAGTTGTGGATTGTTTCTAGTAGTTTTTTAGTTGAGTCTCTAGGGTTCTCTAAGTATACCATCATGTCATCTGCAAAGAGTGATCATTTGGTTTCTTCATTACCTACTCTGATTCCTTTTATCTCTTTTTCTTCTCTTATTGCTAAAGCTAACATTTCTAATAGAATATTAAATAGTAATGGTGACAGTGGGCAGCCTTGTTTCACTCCTCATCTTATTGGGAATGGTTTTAGTTTGACTCCATTACATATGATGCTTGCTGGTGGTTTTAAATAGATGCTACTGATCATTTTAAGGAAAAGCAATGTATTCCTATACTCTCTAGTGTTTTTAATAGGAAAGGGTATTTTGAATTTTATCAAATGCTTTTTCTGCATCTATGGAGATAATCATATGTTTTTTGTTAGTTTGGTTATTAATATAATTAATTATGCTGATAATTTTCCTAATATTGAACCACCCCTGCATCCCTGGTATAAATCCTACTTGGGCATAGTGTACTATCCTGGGGATGACTTTCTGTAATCTCATTGCTAATATCTTATTTAAAATTTTTGCATCAATATTCATTAGGGAAATTACTCTATAGTTTTCTTTCTCTGTTTTCACCCTACCTGGTTTAGCTATCAGTACCATATCATTCTCATAGAAGGAATTTGGCAGTATACCTTCTGTCCCTATTTTCTCAAATAGTTTGTGTAGTATTGGAATTAATTGTTCTGGAGTAGGGTGGGCGGAGCCAAGATGGCGGAGTGAAAAGGTGACTTTCTGCCTCTCCTCCGATCTTCTCTCAAATCAACAATAAAATAAGCCTCTGAACTGATCTTCAAGTCAACGAACTCAGAAATATTTGGGCACAGTTCTCTGGAGAACTTCATATCAGGTTAGTCGGACTAGGACAGAGAGATAAATAGACGACAACTGTGCAGGCCGGAAGTGAGGGTGGGACTCAGCTCGGCTCACTGTGGAAGAAATTCCAAACTCCAAACTCCAAATTCCAAACACCTGGAGTTTATCTGAGGCACTCGGGACACTCTGCCCTGATTGGGGACAGGTGTTCTGGCAGACTTGCCTTGTTTAAGGAGTAATTTGGACGTAGTCCTAGCCCCCAGCGGCCCAGCACCTTAAGTCAACTCGCCGAAGTGCCCCAGGGCAAAGCGTCTTCAGCCCAGGTTTTTTTTTTTTCCCCTACCTTAAAGAGATATCCACTCTGTCTAAAAAAAAATGATGAAGAAGCAAAAGAGAGCTCTCACCATAGACAGCTTTTATCAAGGCAAAGAAACGACCTCAGATACAGAGGTTTCTTTAGACAAAAATCCAGAAAAAAACAGCCACGACCATCGCTGGTCCCCGTTTCAAAAGGCCTTTCTGGAAGATTGCATAAAGAACCTCAAAAGAGAGCTGGAGGATAAATGGGAAAATAAATTGAAATCAGTGCAAGAAGGATACAGTATCTTGCAAGAAGGATATGATGCTCTGCAAAAGAGATATGAAAAAGACACCAATTTATTAAAAAATAAAATTAGTGAAGGGGAAAAAGAGTGCAGTGAACAAATTGGCCAGTTACAAAAGGAACTTAAAAAGGTAACTGAAGAAAACAGCACTTTAAAAATAAGAATTGAACAAATGCAAGCAAATGACTCACTAAGACTTGAAGAATCAGTCAAACAAAAACAAAAAAATGAAAAATTAGAAGAAAATATGAAATATCTCCTAGGAAAAACAACTGACTTAGAAAATAGATCTAGGAGAGACATTCTAAGGATTATTGGACTTCCTGAAAGCCATGATCAAAAAAAGAATCTGGACACTATCTTCCAGGAAATCCTGAAAGAAAACTGCCCTGAGATTGTAGAATCAAAGGGCAAGATTGCCATTGAATGATTCACCGATCACCTCCTGAAAGAGACCCCAAAATTAAAACCCTAAGGAATATTGTGGCTAAATTTCAGGACTATAGCACCAAGGAACAGATTCTGCTAGCAGCTAGAAAGAAACACCGAGGATCAATAATTAGAATCTGTCAGGATCTGTCAGCTTCCACACCGAAGGATCGAAGGGCCTGGAACCAGATATTCCGAAGGGCAAAGGAACTTGGATTACAGCCAAGAATAACCTATCCAGCTAGAATGAGCATTATCCTCCAGGGAAGAAGATGGTCATTCAATGATATAGGTGAATTTCACCTATTTCTAATGAAAAGACCGGATCTGAACAAAAAATTCGACACCCAAACACAGAACTCAAGAGATGCATAAAAAGGTAAAAAGGGAAGGACTCTTGAGAA